>JADRCH010000031.1:4513672-4568337 GCA_019843965.1 Rhynchomys soricoides
GCGCTATCTTGTAATGGCGGATGTGGGTGCTCAAGCGGCTCCCAACAACCAGAAATCTGCTAAAGCTGATAAACAACTTCAGCAAAGTGGCTGGATACAAATTAACTCAAGCAAATCAGTAGCCTTTCTATACTCAAAGGATGAACAGGCTGAGAAAGAAATTAGGGAAATAACACCTTTCACAATTGTCACAAACAATATAAAATATCTTGGTGTGACTCTAACTAAACAAGTGAAAGATCTGTATGACAAGAACTTCAAGTCTCTGAAGAGAGAAATCAAAGAAGTCCTCAGAAGATGGATAGATCTTCCATGCTCATGGATCGGCAGGATTAATATAGTTAAAATGGCCATCCTGCCGAAAGCAATCTACAGATCCAATGCAATCTCCATCAAAATCTCAACTCAATTCTTTATAGACCTAGAAAGAGCAATTCTCAAATTTATATGGAATAACAAAAAACCCAGGATAGCAAAAACTACTCTCAACAATAAAAGGAGTTCTGGTGGAATCAGCCTCCCTGACTTCAAGCTGTACTACAGAGCAGTAGTGATAAAAACTACATGGTATTGGTACAGTGACAGGCAGGTAGATCAATGGACTAGAATCGAAGACCCAGAAATGAACCCACACATTTATGGTCACTTGATTTCTGACAAAGGAGCTAAAACCATATAGTGGAAAAAAGACAGTATCTTTAACAAATGGTGCTGGTTCAACTGGCGGTCTACATGTAGAAGATTGCGAATTGATCCATTCTTATCTCCCTGTAAAAAGCTCAAGTAAAAAGGACTTCCACATAAACCCAGATACACTGAATCTAATAAAACAGAAAGTGGGGAAGAGTCTAGAACACTTGGGCACAGGGGAAAAGTTCTTGAAAAGAACACCAATGGCCTGTCCTCTAAGATCAAGAATCAACAAATGGGACCTCCCAAAATTACAAAGCTTCTGTAAGGCAAAAGATACTGTAAATAGGACAAAACGGCAATCTCCAGATTGGGAAAAGATCTTTACCAATCCTACATCTGAGAGAGGGCTAATATCCATCATATACAAAGACCTCAAGCTAGACTCCAGAGATCTAAATAACCTTATTAAAAAATGGGGAAGAGAGCTAAACAGAGAATTCTCAACTGAGGACACTTGAATGGCCGAGAAGCACCTAGAGAAATGTTCAACATCCTTACTCATCAAGCAAATGCAAATCAAAACAACCCTGAGATTTCACCTCATACCAGTCAGAATGGCTAAGATCAAAAACTCAGGTGACAGCAGATGTTGGCAAGAATGTAGAGAATAAGGAACACTCCTTTATTGCTGTTGGGAATGCAAGTTGATACAAACTCTCTGGATATCAGTTTGGTGGACCCTCAGAAAAATGAACATAATACTACCTGAGGACCCAGGTATTCCACTCCTGGGAATATACCCAGAAGATGCTCCAACATGCATTAAAGGTACATGCTCCACTATGTTCCTAGCAGCCATGTTTATAATAGCCAGAAACTGGAAACAACCCAGATGTCCCTCCACAGAGGAATGGATACAGAAAATGTGGTACATTTACACCATGGAATACTACTCAGCTATTAAAAACAAAGACTTCATGAAATTCGCAGACAAATGGATGGATCTTGAAAATATCATCCTGAACGAGGTAACGCAGTCACAAAAGAATGAACATGGTATGTACTCACTGTTAAGTAGTTATTAGCCCAAAAGTTTGAAATACCCAACAGTCACTTCACAACAACAGTAGAGTAGAATGTGAGGTCCCAGATGGAGGACATGGAGAAGGGACTGAAGGAGCTTAGGGAGTTTGCTTCCCCAGGGAGGCAGCAACAGTGTCAACTGCCCTGACCTGCTCCCCATACTCCTGGAGACTAATCCACCAACCAAAGAATACACATGGAGGGACCCATGGTGCTAGCCACATATGCGACAGAGGAGGGTCTTGTTAACCATCAGGGGGAGGAGAGGCCCTTAGGCCTGAGAGTGTTAGATCCCCCAGTATAGGAGAATGCCACGGAGGGATGATGAGAGCGGGTAGGTGGGTAGGTGGGGAAATAACTCCATAGTGGCAGGGGGAGGAGGAGGAAATGGTGAGGTTCCAAAGGAGAGATCTGGAAAGGGGGAAACATTTGAAAGGTAAATATAGTAGGAAAAAAATAAAGAACTACAACATATACTTAACACACACACACACACACACAAAATAAAGCAGTCATTTATTTGCTCAAAAAAAAAAAAGAATTTGTAAACACAATAAGTTGATATTTGCGGTTTTCTTTTTCTGCTTCTTTATCATGTAATAGAATATCAGTTGATACAATATTAGTGATTAAGTATTATAAATCTATATTATCATATTAAAGTCATAGGACATTATAAAACAAAACAAAAACAAAAAAAAAGAGAATTAGGACAATAGCTGCTGAGAGTTATCAGTGAGCAATGTTTGTTGATTCCTGTTACTTTGTTATTGTCATGGCTTTTTTGTTGTTTTTTCTTCCTCTTTTGATTTGCTGCTCTGGGATCATTTATTCTTTGTATTTTCTTGGGATGGTTAACTACTTCATGTTGAAATTTTCTTTCTGGAGACTACTGTAGTGCACGATTGATAGATACTGCTTAAATTTGTTTTTATCATCTAATATCTTATCTTATCCATCTATTATGACTGAAAGTTTTGGTGGGTATAGAAGTCTGTGCTGCCATATTCGGTTTTATGGAATCTGTAAGATGTCTATCCAGGCCCATCTGGTTTTAGAGCCTCCATTGAAAATCCAGGTATTATTCTAACAGGTCTGGATTTATATATTTCTTTGTCTTTCTTTCTTCCAGATTTAATATTATTTCTTTATTCTGTATTTTAAGTATTTTGATTATTTTGGGCTGAGCAGAATTTTTTTTTTTTTCTTGTTTGTCTGTTTGGAGTTCTGTATGCTCTTTGTACTTCAACAGGCTTCTTTTTAGTTAGGTTGTTAAAATTTTCTTCTATGAGTTTGTTTAAAATATTTTCTGTGTCTTTGACATGTTTTTCTTCTCCTTCCTATATTTCTGTTATTCTTAGGTTTAGTCTTTTCAGAGTGTATCCATTTTATTTTTAAATGTTGTGATCAGTGCCTGAGATTGTTTCTTGCATCTTTTTTCTATTCTGTTGGCAAACCTTGCCTCTAGATATCCTGTTCCTATATTTTTCATTTCTAGGTTACCTTTACTTTACATTTTCTATATTGATTCTATTTTTATTTTAACATATTGAACTGTTCTATTCATTTTCTTCCATTGCTTATTCTTTTTAAATTTCGTAGTTTTTTTAAAAAGTAATTTATTCATAAAGGCTATTTTAAGGTTTTTGTCTTGTGCTTCATCTGTGTCTAATTTTTCAGGGACTATTTTAGTATTGTTGGATATAGAGGAGACATATTGTCTTGACTGTTGTTGATTGTGCTCTTATAAATGTATCTGCGCCATTATACGATTGCATCTGTGTTGAGGTTGACTATTATTCCAGGTGCTGATATCTGTTCTTGTCTCTTTTGGTGTGTGTTTTCTTCTTTGGTTTCTGTTTTTCCTCTGTTTTGTAGGAGGGTGTGGTGGCAGTGTTTTCCCTGGTAGGAGAGTTTTCTCGGATTTTGCCAGGTATGATGCTAGAAGTTCTGGGTAAAATGTGTTTCTAGGTATTAGGGACTTACACTTAGGATCAGGGATTTAGTCCCTGGAAATGAGAATAAATTGTGAGGAGATGCTACAGCAGGTAGTCTGCTCCAGATCTGGAGATTTATCTAGGAATTTGATTTGGAGAGAGGAGAGAGGAGAGCTCTGATGCTTTCCAACATGCTTTGTTGGCCTACTTGCCTCTTTGGTCAGCTTGTCTCAGGGTTCTCTGAGAATGCCTTCTCTGAATAAGGACTAAGATAATGGCATACATGGGGAGGAAGGTTGGGAAGAAGTTTATGATCTGTTTGAGATAGGGGCAGAGTATAAGGGGATGCTACAGAGGTTGGGATGAGACTCAGGGATTGGATTTAGAGGGGAGGAAGAAGTGTGAAGATATGCAGTTAGTCAGAATTCTTCCTTGGCCTTGGAGTGGCCTGAGGGTTCCCATTCCCATTGAATATCATCTATCTATTTAGTTCTATCTATCTATCATCTATTTATCTATCTATCTATCTATCTATCTATCTATCTATCTATCATCTATCTATCTATCTGTTATCTATCATCTATCTATCATCTATCTATCTATCTATCTATCTATCTATCTATCTATCATGTATCTTTCTTTTCTATCTATCATCATCATCAATAATCTGTTTTATTCTAACCATGTTGTACCCAATGCACAAATCCTCACATCCATACGTTTTTAAATATTGTTAAATATCTCATACCAAGAGTATAAAATTATTCCTGATTCAGAACTATTGTGTAGCAAAAGCACATTGAAATACTATTGGAGAAAACATGTCTCTGAATCAAAGTCAGGGTTTCTAGTGCTTTGATAAAACATTATGGACAAATGCAACTTAAGAAGGAAAGGGTTTATTTGGCTCATGTTTCCACATCACTGTTCATCCTTTAGAAGGTCAGGAGGGGAACTCAAACTGGACAGGAACCTTTAGTCAGGAGATGATGCAAAGGCCTCAGAGTGGTGTTGTTTACTTGCTTGCTCTTCCTGGCTTGTTCAGTCTGATTGTTGTCTGTTTGTATTTTGGACTTTTGGTCTTCATTTTTTGTTTGTTTGTAGAACTCAGGATCACCATATTAGGGCAGCATTACCACCCAAAATGTCCTAGAACCTCTCACAATTATCACTACAAAAAATGGCCCACATGCTTATCTGCAGCCAGATTTCATGACATTATTTTCACAATTGAGGCTCCTTCTCTTCCTCAGATGATATATAGCTTATTTCAGGTTGACCTAAAACCGGACAATATACTCAACATATCCAAGCCATCTCTAAATATGCAACACAGTGTATATTTGTAATTTACTATATTCTTTTTAAATATTACAGTGCTTATCTTATGATCAAAGCCTTCTGTGAGAACTATAGGAAGATTTCAGCATTAAGCTGGTAATATACAAAACTACTCTGAGAGCTGCTTAAACTGATGGGAAGACTAGAAACTGTTCAGCTCCTAATTGCCTGTGAAGAAATGTATACACTATGTAACAATAAGCTTCACACTCTATTAAAAATTTAGAGCCTGGAGAGACCAGAACTCTCATAAAATTACTCTATGCACAGAAGAATTATCAGCAAGTATAATATAAACTCAAAAACAATTCAAATTGATGACTGCTCTAACTTTGAAAATGTCTTGGAATCCTATACTGCTTTCATACTTTCCATACTTCTAAAAGAAACCATGTTGTTAGATGTTTCAAGGACATATTGAAGGAGATTTAATTATTACACAAAATAACAGGTTCTACTTGTATTCATAATCACCCTCAAAATGTGCAATTTATTGGAGAGAGCAGAGACTAGGAGAATTAGATACCACAACAATGCACTCATATTTCAAAACTTATTCTTCATCCTATAATGTAGAGTGTCAAACTCTATCCACAGGGAGTTCATCCATGGAAAGGAAATTTTGAATACATAATCTCTGGTAGTGTCACTGCTTTGAACATATTTCTGTTTTACATTTATGTGGGAGTGGCGAAGCAAAAATGTATTATCTGCTAAGAAGAATAACTGCTATAATAATCATTTCTAAAATCTGCTGAACTGATCCTCATATGTCTACCCAGATGGTGAAGTGGTGAATTGGAACAGTGGATACCTCAAGGCAGTTGTTACTGGTCATCTCCTGAGAATTTCTGTATGGAATTATACCTGATCAAAGCCCGTGTCTACACTGTAAGTCAAAAAGATATTGTCAACCTTACCGACAAAATAAGTAACAGTAATTTGTTATGGATCTGCTCTTCCATTCAAATAAAATATATTTTTTTTGATGGTACAAGTCCAAGTGCATTATAGGCTTTACTTGAGAAATACATTATAAACATCAACAACTGCCTTTGTCCTTAGTCTCTCACATTATGAATCTCTATACATTCTGATCTAATGCACCAAATTGCATAGTTTGGACTGCAAAACAAATATGAAAGGAACATATTCCTCCTTATATTCCAAGAGAAAGAAACATTATAGAGTGATTGAGAACAAAAACTTCCATTTTCATTTATTCAGTAGTAAACAGCAAGACCCCAAGGACACTTAGATGTTTAAAAAGAAAGTGCTGATTGCATTTTTGTATAGTGCATTTTGTATATAGATTTTGTATAATCTGTGTAAACTTATTCAGCAGGTAAGATTCCAGGCAAGGCTGTTACTGAACTTAATGCACCACGAGTTTAAATGTAGAGAAGAAATTTAAAGACTGTGATATGTCTTATGAAAATAGCCACTGGGCATTTGTATTTTAAAATGGGATTATGAAATAATTTAAGCAGAGCATCTCCCTTAGGAAGTCTGCTTGTGCTTGTTATCACTATAATAATGTAACATAAAATGCCCATTTCACATACTGTGGACTTTGAATGAAGGCTTTTGTACAGTCCATTTGATGTTTGCTTTTTATTTTCCTCTTACTTATCTATTTTTAAGAATGTTGAGAAACTAGCTTGGCAAGGAAAACCCTCACAATAAGAATCAGACAGGCCAGCACAAAATCTTCCTCAAAGTTAATATTACAAAGAAGAAAACTCTCAATTTAAAATATTGTATTCAATGACGACAATGACAATATATATTGGGTGTGTGTAGGGGAAAAGAGAGAATAAATTTGCCACTTTTCAACCAATTCTTAGTTGCTAATGTTGATGTAAATGTAACATTGAACTATTCACAGATATTACTGAGCTGTTAAAAATGACAGTATGAAACTTGCAAACACATGGATGCAACTAGGAAAGAAAACATCCTGAATGAGGTAACGCAGATGCAGAAAGACAAATACGGTATGCGTTCACTTGTAAGTGGATATTAGCTGTTAAGCAAATGATAAGCAAACTGTAATCCATGAACCCAGAAGGGTTAGATAAAGAAGAGTGTTCTAGCATGTATATTGTTCTTCCAAGGAAGGGAAATAGAATAGATTTTACTGATGTACTGGATGCAGGTAGAGACCAAGGAAAGAGAGATTGGGTGGGAGAGAGGTGGAGAGAGTGATTGCTGGGTAAGGGGGAAGAACAGCATGAATTTAAGGAGGAAACTGAGTCCAGTGCAAACTTCCTGGAATGTCTTAGTAATGGAAGATAAGGAATGTTAACTGGGCTTCCAGTGGTGTAGCTAGCTTGCACTCTCTTGAGTTGTTGGCTAAGGGTGTCCAGTGGAGATCCCTAAACAACCCAGGCTGATGCTAAGACAGAAGGTGACACATCAAAACCAATATTAGGATCCCCAATGCTGATGATAGCACCCACACAGTTCATTGCATTTAGAGAGATTAAGCTCATAAGAAGTGACCTCTTACATGGAGCCTTACATGTATGGTATGGTCTCATTACCATGAGCAGGTACTCTCCAGGGGAAGGAAAGAGAAACTTGCAAACTTGCATACCCACCCAGTCACATAATCCCTGTTCTACAGGCTGTTCTGCCTGCAATGGACCATTGGTGGTATAGAACTTGTGGCAGTGACCAAACAATATCAGGTTGAGCTTATGGCCATGTCATAAGAGGAAGCCCATGACTTACACTGCTATGATGGCTAGAAACCAGAGACTAGATAGCCTAGAGACCTAGGGTAGGAACAAATGTGACTTTAAAAAAAAACAAAAAACAAAAAACAATGAAATGATTCATAATGATATTTGGCTATACTACTCATATATCTATATCTTTTTCAGTCCCATTGGTAGCAAACTGGAGTGGGTGTTAACACACATAGCCAGAAACTATGCGGGGGGGGGGGGGAATCATCATTAGAGGCCTCCTTTGTGTCTTACCCTTTGGAGCTTGGGAAACTCCTTGTAGGAGAGGGAGGGAAGATTATAGGAGTCAGAGGGGATGGAGAATTCCAGGAAAACACAGCCATTGAATCAACACAGTAGGGCTTATAAGGCCTCACAGTGACCAAAGCAGCATGCACAGGGCCTGCATGAGTCTGCACCAGGTTTGCTAAGTATTTGTTATAGCTATTAGCTTGGTGTTTTTGTGAAACACCTGACAGTGGAAGTGGATTATCTTTGACTCTTTTGCCTGCCATTAAGATTCTTTCCTCCTATTGGGCTGTTCTATCCATCCTTTATATGAAAGCTTTTGCCTTGTCTTATCGTATCTTGTTTGTCATGTTTGGTTGTTGTCTCTTGGAGGCCTGCTCTTTTCTGAAGGGAGATAGATGGAGAAAGTCAGGGGAGCTTAGAGGAGTAGAGGGAGAGTAAACTATGGGCATGACGTGTTTGTTGCATGGGAGAAGAACCTATCACTTCCTGTACATTGTCCCATTGTGGTTCTCTGTATTTCTTCCCATTCAATGCAGAAGGAAGCTTCTCTTTTGATGGCTGACTGAGACAACGGCCATATTTGTCTTTTTACAACATAATCTTTACTCTTTCATTTGCATGACATTTTTAACATACTGGTATATTTTTAAATCTTTCTATTTTCAAGCATATACCATTTACTACAATTTAAACACCAGTTCCTGTGAGAACCAGACTCAGACACTGGAAGACAATTCAGGACCCATACGCTAATTGTAGTAATTCAATCATTACCATACATCTTCTAAATGATGCTATGAACATAAATGCTCAAGATAAAAAAGCAACTTTTTTCCAAATGCTTCTTTTATTTCTCTGGAAGCATGTCTGTAACTCCCACAGCTTTGCCCTTGTCTGCTAGATATTTTATTGTGGTCTTTGGATGAAACCTTCTCTTCTGGTGTATTGGATCTTTCTGCTTCACTGTCTTATCTCTTCATTTTTAAGCAAATGCAAAGTTCTGGGTGAGCAAACAAAGGTCTTTGCTTTCCTTTGTGGAAATATAATGGGGAAATTCTGTTTTTTGCTGATACTGATTTAATGTTGGCAATATATTTAGTTCTTAAGAATATGGAGTTTGATTTAAAACAGAATTAGAAGTTCATTCTATGACAGAAATATAAAGTGTTAATTTAGTTTGATTTTAGTATATTATATCTTTAATACTAATTTTGGTAAGCAGAGGCAGGAGGATCAGAAGTCATAATCTGCCTTGCCTGGGTAGCAAGCCTCTGTCTCAGAATATAACAACATCAGCACAACCTTTACAATGTTTGAATTTTAACTTTTACTAAATATTTGAAAACTTCATATATGTATACAATATGTCTTTATTAAAAAGACATATAGATGTCTTTATATAGATGGTTTATTGTAACCATCTTTAATAGTCTTTTAATTCTCCAACATGCCCCCAACACCTCTTTCTCATAACTTTGTCTTCTTTTTGTAATAAGTTATTTCCTTTTTTAACACTTGAGGACAGCTTGTGCTTTCCAATATGTCCATGGGTTTGGGATAATTTTCCTGTGCATGGGAAGCTATCAGCGGCCTTGTTCCTAAGAAATGGGACCATCTTCTTCAGCAGCTTTAAACTGACAATATCTCCACAAGGAGGAAAAATGTAAAAGATGTTCATTTACCCAATAAATACTTCTTTCATAGGTATAAAGTATTTACAAAACAAAACCCCAAAATAGTCTGTATTTATTCTCACCTCCAATAAAAACAATAAGCACATTCAATAATAAATGTTAAAGTGACTGTAAGTGTTAAAGATTTAGGAGGCTAATAGTTTGGAAGGCTGGAAATCCAGGATTGAGCCTTGGTAATTTGACCTCTGTGCAAGCTCTCCTGGCTGTATCACAATATGGAAGGAAGTGTATTCATGCAAGTAAATATGGTAACATAGGGAGCCAGAAAAATTCAGAGCCTAGGCTTGCTCCTAGCCGCTGACCAGAGTCCTGAGAGAAATTCACTAATCCCTTGTGAGGGCCACAGCCTACAACCTAACAAGGCCTGATATAGTAATAATTTTCCCAACTTAATGAAATATTCTGGAACAAGATTCAAGCTCATGAAACCATGATAGCTATGGCAAAAATCTATGAAAACCATAGAAATTTCTATATGAGACTGTGATGTGTACATGTATTGTCTCCACAGAAGTTACACAATTGGTGGTACCACTGAAATGTAATTAATAATTTGATCATGAAACGGCAAATTTAATTAATAAATAAATTCAAGTTAATAATAATTAAATAAACTTTAGGTGAGGTCTAGATGATGAAATAGGTCCTGGAATGATCTATCTTACTACAAACTTTGTCTCTCTGTCTCTGTTTCTCTTTCTCTCTCTCTCTCTCACATGTGTGTGTGTTTATTTCAACATGGATGGGAAAATTTTCACAAGAATTTACTCCGAGATGAATCGCTACAGAAAAATAATGTTTGCTGAGAGATGATCAGTTTTGTCCAGGGAAGAGCCGTTGGATAAGTTAATCAATAACAAGATGGCATGCCTAAAGACATATGAAAATACTAAATGAACTTATCAGGTTGCATTTATGAATGTATATACAATAGTAACAGTTAAAGACTACAGAAAGCATTTTAATTTCTCTTTCAGTGCTACTTCATAAAACACTAAATTTTTTTCAAAACACCTTTTCACCATTTATAACTTTAAAAATTATTTTGTGTCAAAATATGTTTATATTAAAACCATCTTTTTAATAAACTTTTTTTCATATTTTATTTACATTTCAAATGTTTCCCCCTTTCCAGATCTCCCCTTTGGAACCTCCCCATTCCCTCCACCCTCCCCCGGCCACTATGGGGGTATTCTCCCACCCACTCACCCACCCACTCTCATCTTCCCTTCTTGACATTCTCCTATACTGGGGCCTCTAACACCCTCAGGCCCAAGGGCCTCTCCTCCCCCTGATGGATAACAAGACCCTCCTCTGCTGCATTTGTGGCCAGCACCATGGGTCCCTCCATGTGTATTCTTTGGTTGGTGGATCAGTTTCCAGGAGTATGGGGGAGGGGGTCAAGCTAGTTGCTACTGTTGCTGCAAAGTGACGCTTGGGTATTTCAAACTTTTGGGCTAATAACCACTTAACAATGAATACATACCATGTTCATTCTTTTGTGACTGCCTTACCTTGCTCAGGATGATATTTTCAAGATCCATCCATTGTCTGCGAATTTCATGAAACCTTATAAACATTTTTTCCAGAAGAATCATTCTTTCATATAATCATAGTCCATAAGTAGCATCAGTTTTTCCTCATCATTTCAAACCTGATAATTAGTGATATCATGAGCAACTTACCCATTTATTAAAATGGAAATATATCTATAAATTTCATTTCATCAATCGTCTAATAATCTAGAAAATTTTCTTTGCAGTTTAGCACCATAATTCATATAGTTAAAATCTAAATGCATGGGCATATACATGTACTTTCATCTTGATCTCTGAACCTTATTAAGTTCTCACCATGGTTAATATTTCATCTGGTTTGTTGCCTAGCTGTTTTGAGTGTCTTATAGTACAACTCTAAGTAGTCTGCCTTACAAGTTATTGCAAAGCAAGCCGAAGTGTTCATTGCCTGTCTTTGATCATGCTCAACAACTTGGTCTCACAGAGTGTTTGACAAATTATCCCACGTAAAGGAAACTGCCTCAGGGATCCTATTAATTTTTCCATAAAGATCCAAGTCCTAGAAAGTACAACTGTGGCAAGCAACACAACTATGTTTTAAATAATAACTTAATAATGAAGAAAACAAGACAGAATTATAGAACTGATATATATTTTATGGATTTACCAAGACCCAGAGCAAGAATTTGATTTGCCCACAGACATACAACTATTGTAGCTAAGTGGATGGAGGGAACATCTTTCTTCTCATCTCAATATATTATTGATTATGTTTTTATCTCTTACTACAATACAGCTTATGTCAATCTGTGATATTTTAATTGATGCTTTCTCTAATTATGAATAATTTTTCAAACTGTCATACAAATTAATATATATATATACATATATATATATGTATATATATGTTAAATATATTCTTAAAGCAAATGAGAAATGTTTCCTTAAAATAATAAATAGGAACAGAAAAACTTTAATGTGAAAATTTGATTATTTTACTAGGTTACAAGAGAAATTATAAGATCAAAACATCAATGTTTAAGACTGAGTAAATATTATCATGTTTGCTAATATATTCTTTCTTTAAATACAAAATATGTATGTCTGTAACATCAGACTTTCTCAAGAAGATAACAAAAATATGCTTTGAGGAATCTTGAAACATTGTTAATTTCATGGGCTAATTGTAGATTATTATCTTAACCGCAGTGCAATTTTCCAGTTAATTTTTTAAGGGTGGAATGACCAATATTTTACTCACTAGCTTATATATAGCCAATTAAATTTAAATTTAATAAAAATAGTTTTGATTTTTCTTTAGTACTAGTATAGCTAAAATATTTAGTAACTATATGTTCTCAGTGGCTATTTAATTAGATTAGGATGGCACAGAATATTGGTCAGCATAGAAAACTATTGCTAATATAATTCTATGGTTATATGAATTCTGACTTTCAGAGGATGAAACCAGGCCTTAGGTACAGCTCCATTTTCAAATGTGTAGTCAGTTAAAGTCAGGACTGAATTATTTTACCTAATAACACTATATTTATCAGTTAAAATGAAGGAAAAGTTATTTGCTGCATGATGTCAGAGGTTCCAGCTTGTGGCTACGTGCATCCTTTAGTCGGAAGTTTGAGACAAGGCATAATATAATGGTGGTAGAGACATGTGTTAGAGTAAGATAGATTAGTCCATACCAGAAAGGAAGGAAGGAAGGAAGGAAGGAAGGCAGTTAGAAATAAGAAAGGAAGTAAGGATACACACACACACACACACACACACACACACACACACGCACACACACACACACACGAGAGAGACAGAGAGAGAGATTTGTATGAGTAATTTGCAGGTTGTGTGTAGTCTGAGTAGTCAAACAATGGATCTCTCCTTAGGGAAGGTAGATTTTGTTTGTGAGATCGGTTGTCTTCATAGATCTAACCTGGTGTTGTCATCTGGGAAGATTCCAGAAAGCGAGCTACTGTTCTTCAGTGTATGTGAAAATACTGAAGAATACCACTATTATCTAATACCAGTGAATGGATGCCACAGAAACAGGGCACATGAATTGCCCATGAGAGCAAGGGCAAATAGGCAAGAGGGAAGTTTCTGCCTTTCACAGACTTTTATATTGCTTCCAGAAGAAAGTGTGGCCCGACTTAGGGTGGTTCATCCAGTTCATATGATCCAGTCAAAACTATAATTCACACTGTGCCCAGGTACTTGAATTGTAATTTATTCTAGATATTACTAGGTAGAAAAACCAAGATTAACTATCACAATATGTCACTTGATGCTGTGTTTGATACATTCATGCATATTCAATTATATGAAAATTCTGATCTTCACTGAGGAAAAAAAAAAGACTTGTTACATTCCCAATCTGAATTGTGACAAAATCTGGCTCGATAAACACATTTAAACATGTAGGTACCCACTATGAAGTAAGCCAGTGTAACCATCAAATGCTAACCATTGTTCTTTAAAAATGGCCCAGAACAGTAATACACATATTTGTTGTTGTTGTTGTTGTTGTTGTTGTTGTTGTTGTTTCCACCCTCTACAGCCTCACTGCTTGAGCATCCAACTACACTGGGGCATCAAGCCTCCACAGGACCAAAGGCCTTCTCTTCCATTGATGCCAGATAAAGCCATCCTCTGCTACCTATATATCTGGGGCCATGGTTCCTTCCAAGTGTACGCTTTGGTTGGGGTTTAGTCCCCAGGAGCTCTGGGGGGGTCTGGTTAGTTGATATTGTTGTTCTTCCTATGGGGTTGCAATCCCCTTCATCTTCGTTGGTCCTTCCCCTAGCTCATCCATTGGACCTAACTAATACAGATGCAGATAATACGTGATTTTTCTCTCCTGTTTTGTGACATATTATACAAATATGTATATAACATAAGTGTACATATATACACTGATTGGAGGGTTTGAGAATTCATGGAAAATTTATTCTTGCTTCTATTCTCTACACTTTTTTATTTAAATTTCCCTCTCAATTTCCAATCGTCCAGTCTGTTTTATTGCTCTTCCTGCTTGTTTTCTTATTTTTTATTATTTCAGAATTTAATACACGCATATGTGCTTTGATCAAACGCACTCTGCAGTTACTCCCCTCTCATTCCCACTCTGCTCCTCAATGCTTTTTCTTGCCAACTTCATGCTCTTTAATTTTCAAACTTACTCTTAGTGTCGCCTCTATGTGTGGGTGTGTAAGTCCATCAAGTAAAGCATGAACAGCCTGTTAGGAGCCATATCCTAGAAGAAAACTGACTCTTCCCACCTTAGCAAACATCAATTGCCAATAGCTACTGGGCAAGGGAAGACACTTCCCTATTCACACTGGGTTCTTCCTGGCTTGTTCTTGAGCAGGTTTTGTGCATTCTATCAAGTTGTTGTGAGTGCATGGATGCAATAGCCTTGACATGTCAAATAAATTTCAGTACAGGACTGTACTTTTTCTTGCTCTCCCAGTGTTTCTGTCACCTGTTTCTCATTTTAGGTAAACTAAATATTTTCCCCCATAATTTACAACTTGCACAAATATCCTGATAACGAACCAAGGGGTTAAGACATAAAGGAAGAGTTGGAAGAGCACTAGTCTATATTTGGTTTACTATTGTTGTGATGAAACATCATGGCCAAAGCAACTTTCTGAGAAAGGGCTTTATTTGGCTTAACTTTCTACAGCACTGTTCATCATTGAAAGAAGTCAGGACAGACACTCAAATAGGGCAGGAACCTGGTGGCTGGAGCTGATGCAGTGGCCACGGAGGGGTGCTGCTTGCTCTGCCTGCTTTTTCTACAGAACCTAGAACCACCAAACCAAAGTTGGCCTCACCCACAATGGGCTGGGCCCTTGTATGTCAATCATTGGGAAGCTGTTTTCTGTTGGGTGAGTTCACTGGCTCCAAGGAAAGAGGCCAGAGAAGTCACCATAGCATCTGAGAGAGAGGGAAGGGTGAAGAGAGAAAAAGAAGAACATGCCAGTATAGAGTAGATAGAGAGGAGAGGCCAAAATGTGTTGATGATATAGGGAAGAGCTTCTGGGGGAAGGACTGGAAAGTTCAGGGTTGGGAGCAGGGTATGCCAGGTAGGGACTGAGGAATGCTGGGAGCATCAGGAGGCCAGGTCTGCTTGGGTATGTAAAATGTACCTCAGTCCCTTTTCCCAGTGTCTGAAACCAAACAGTTGGAATCCAGTGAAAGTAAATAAGAGAAACACTTGCTGGCACTATGACCTACAGAGAATAAAAGTGATATACAATGCTTGGCTTTTATTTGGAAATCAGAGTATATGTGCAGTCCAAATGTTTGAAGTATTTTTATATATAAGACATTTCTCATTATCTGGGATTAAAGGTATGAATCAGAGCTCTTTTCTTCCATTTATATTCATAGGAAAAAGATAAATTTCCAAGCAGAATTTTCTTTATTAAAGAGTGTGGAACAACGTGTGGAAGAAATGGTTTCTTTAGTAATATTTTACTTGGATTTTCTAGTTTGTCCTTGCAATCTTTTCTTTCCATTCATTTCCACAAAATTTAATTTTAGTTCATCCGGATAGGATGGTACTTTAGCTGCCTTTAACTAATGGTATATTAGTAAAGGGACACTTACATTGAATGTGTATACTTGCTTATAAATTCTTATATACATTTAAATAACAGGCATAAATGAATAAATTTACTTTAGGTCAAATTTCCTTTTTCTTCTTTTATGATAAGAAGCTATGTAGGGTGGTGAGCCTTCATAATCTTCCAGTTTTAGTAAGTGCTCATGGAGAATGTAAGCGAAGGAAGAAATAACCAAGCTCATTCTGATTTTCAGACAAGAAAATTAAAGGACAGATGGTTTAAGAGACATTCAGAAAAGATCCAGGCAGAAATGATGAAATTCCGATTTCAGCCTCAGCATATTATTATCTCATGGAGATGGAGGATTCTGCTCACTAAGCTTCTCTGCCTGGAATCTTCTCTGGAAGGCAATAGCAAATTTAACCTATTAGATGTTTTCTTGATTACTACACATGTGAGAAGGAAAACACACAGATATTTTCCCCTAGGTGCAAACAAAGTTTTCCAACATCCCATGCATCTTATGAATCCACAGAAACTGTCTCTAAACGTCTCATTTGGGTAGTTTTATTTCCTCTTGACACAAGCTAGAGCCATCTAAGGAGGGAGCCTAATTTGAAAAACAATTTATATATATATAATTGTCTAATTTCATTGGCAGAAAAATAACTACACAAACATCATCAGAAGATAACCGAGGCCATTTCCTTCTAAACAGAAAAAAAAAAATGATTTTATAATTTTGTAGTCTCCTTCTTTTAAATATATTTTAATTGTCTAAATTCATGGAGACAGTTTAGTAATTTGAATCATGAACAGCATATCGGCAAAACAAGTCAGAGTTGTTCACAATTCCTTCTTTAGTCATATTAAATGTTATTAGAGATCATTTACAGCTAAAGTAAGTAAATAATTAATTAAGTTTGGAAACAGGACCCAAGCAAGGGTCTTCCAGTGCCTCATTAACCACTAAGCCTTGCTTAGGTCTCCCAGCAAATGTCGTGGAAATTTACCAGACAAGAATTTAATCCATGAAATTCTCTCATTTTGCATTCTCTCACTTCTTCCTGTGAGAAACTCATCTGGGAGCATGCTTAGTCACCAGGGCCAAACACTGGATTCTAGCTGCTGCCTGCTGCTGCAAAAGTAAAAGGTGCTCTCCTGAGTCACTCTGTCCCTTGGTATTAAATCCAGGTTTAGTCACTGTTACATATGGTAACATAGCAGGTGTTAAATCTGTAATGTTATGAAGTTGCAGAAATCACTATTTTTATTTCAAATTGAATTGGAAAGAAGTTGATGTTCAACATGGTTCTGAGTCAGAGAACAACTAACCTGCAGCCAAAGAGAAAAAGACATTTTGGGGCCTTCATAATCAAAACATGATTGGATAATTTAGCTTAACTGTGGGCATGCCAAGAAATAGAGAATGATCTTAAGTCTTGTAGTTCTTTAGAGTAAATTAATACAGAATGGTAAACATTATCTGGAGTTTTTACAGGAGAGTTGTCAAGGAAACAGGCAAACAATATTTATCTTCGCTTTTGTTGGCAAAGGTGTTTTTTTTTTTTTAGATTCTAATAGCTGATTGCATTCATATTGTTCATTTTCTCTTCCTCTCCCTGTTTCTATTCCTCTTCCTCTCTTCCCCTTGCTTCCTTACTCACACCACATATCATCTCATGGGTTACTGTCTACCTTACACTCTTTGTAGAACTTCATAAGATTCTCTTGTGGAATGCCACTGTTGATGCATGCTTTGTGTCATTTATGAGAAAAGGTGAGTGTCCCATGTGTTGAAATGCTGTGTTAAAGGTAGTTTAAGGACTGAGTAGGTGATAGTAACTCAATGGAAAGCCAGGTTGTACTTGCTATAAACAGCATGAGAATGATTTCAATCTAAATGTAGGTCCCCAAAGAGAAGAAAAATGATTAACTTTATTGATCAGTATTTATTTTAAGGTCTACGTGAATCTATACTAGGAGTAGTTAGGGAAGATTCACTATTCTAGAATTTAGTTATATATTTTATGCCATGGGTAGCACAATTTCTATTGCCTTTTTCTTTCCTTGCTAAAGCCATAGCAACCACAAAAATAGCAGTATATTGATTCATGAATAGAAAAAAATAATTTGTAAATATTAAACAATAGTCATTAGGCTTATACATTTACATTTTGCCTAGAGGAAAACCTAAGTGGAAATCTGGCTGCCTTATTAATTGCTCTCTCTCTCTCTCTCTCTCTCTCTCTCTCTCTCTCTCTCTTTCTGTTGCACCATCATCAGAATTGGGTCCTATTAAGCGTATGATAGTTTTTGAGTGACTGAAATTCATATTTTAAAGATATCTGGATTAGAAACTGGAGAACAAGATGTCTAAGAACTAAATGGATGGGGGAAGCTCCAACAGCCACAATTTAGCAAAACTGCATTATAATTAACCATGTTTTATGGAGGACGGGGTTGACAGCAAACAATAGAAATTAAGAATGGAAAAAGAATAAAACAAACCAGATAAAATATATGACAGCTCATTCATAGCATTCTCTCTCTCTCTCTCTCTCTCTCTCTCTCTCTCTCTCTCTCTGTCTTAATAAAGCCTCAAGAATTGTTTTGAAGTTCAAATTTCCAACCTTGTCTTTCTTCAACTTCTATCTGCCATGTTCCAAGCTTCCCCTCCATTATGTACTTGAAGACTTGTCAAGAAATGTAAGCCATTCACAGTGTGACCACAGTTAAAAAGATGGGCAGAACTATCTCCTCTTTAAGTTCATTATCTGATTGCTTTGCCTTTACATAGCATGAAATACAAGCACTAGAAAAAGCTGCCTTTAAAATATTAATCAGGGAGGTAATGAGCACAGCTTGCTGGTTAAAGTGAGTGCTGTACAAGTGTAATAATCCAAGTTTGGATTCCTAGAACCCATAAAAAATCTGTGTGTGCACATCTGTAATCCCAGATTACAATCTAGCTATACTGGGAAACCTTTTCAGTTAGTGAAATAGCTCAGAGCATAAAGGCACTTGTGGTCAGGACCGATGACCAGATTGATTCCAGGGACTCACATGTGAGAAGGAGAAAACTGACTTCTTTAAGTCATTCTCAACCTTCACAGTTGTACCATGGCATGGGTATGAGTAAGCACATGTTTACTCACAGAGAGAGAAAGAGAGAGAGAGAGAGAGAGAGAGAGAGAGAGAGAGAGAGAGAATAAATGTAATAAAGGAAAAGAGTTAATTTATGAAAGGTAGAGTAATAAAAGAAAATATGTCATGTTATTTGTGGGCTCCTGGCATGTCTATCTATACTCACATATATGCACATGTGTAAAACACACACACACACACATACACACACACACACACACACACTTCAATAAAAGTGAGAAAAAAAAGTGCTGTAAGTTGAAAGTCTGTCTAGTCCTTCTATTCCTATGTGTATCAGTTGGCACTAACCCTCACTTAACTTTTTAGGAAGGGTAAGATGATGAATGCTGACTTCTTAAATTCCCACTAGATTCAGCAAAAATTAACTGTGCACCTTCCATCTACCAGATGGTGTTCTGTGATTAATATGAAGCTATATGATAAAACACAATTAATAAATCGGAATAAACGTGTCCAAATGCAGGTGATCTACAACCCAATGATGCACAATGATACAACCCAACTAGCACAATGACAACAGGAGAAATAGCAGAGAGGGTAATTCATTCAAGTGGGATTTTAATAGACCCAGTGCAGAGAATATACCATTTACTTCCTGTAGGAATAGAACTCAGAAAGCATGCATTTATTAAAATAATTTTAGTAAATGTTGTAACTTGAATACATTTCCCTTCCTATCCTTATACAGAAAGATTAAAGACAATTTATCCCTTCTTATTCTTTCCCAACAAATAACAAAAGTTTCAGAGAGTGGCAGCTTTAGATAGGTTTACTAGGATATCTTTGTTCCATAAGAAGGAGCTGGAGAACCTTGGGACCCATACCAGAAAGCTAAGTGCCAGAGACCTGCCCAGAAGGGAGTCAGTTTGAAGTGGGCCATTTAGCACCACAAGAAAATAATTCACAAGACAACTACATCAAAAAATCAGTATTGTTTCAAAAGTACTTTAAAGTGAGCTAACACACAAAAGATGGGGAATTGTTAGTTCGAAGTAAATTGGCAATGCTGCTGCAGGCAAAGACAATTTTCAAAATGAGTCTCTTCTAATTTTAATCCATGGATGAGATTGCCACAATGTGTAAACTGCATTGCAGCATAAAAACACCCAGGAGAGAAATTTAAGAAAAAAAATGGTAACAACAGTTAGCATATTAGTTCCATGACTTCTAAAACATCTTTATCGTGATCAATCATCATTTAACCTTGGAGTGTGCACACAGTTTGATTTAGGAAGTGTAATCATACAGTTGTGACTCTATCCTTATGGTGCTAAGAAGATGATAAAATTCAGTACTACCTTTCCACATTCTACCTACACTGGTGTGCAGGATAGCAAACATTTCTATCTCCTTCATGCCATAAGTCAGCAATCACAAGCTTCTTGGATGTGTACAATACATATTCTTTACCCTGAGCTCAGGGTGATGGGCAGCCCTGTCTGGACACTGACATTCTCTTAATAGTGGAGAAATTGAAGAGAATGTGAGCTTTTAAAGTCTTCTGTGACATAACATATACCAGATGTCATCTGTTAAGTTGTTCACAACTAAAATCACAATATATTACTCTCACAGGAGACATGGATGCGATGGACACTGAACAAAGATGAACCTCCTAGTGAAAGCAGACGATACACTTCAGTATCGTAATGTGATCTGCCATGCTATTGTTGAAATAAGACCAAGCTTGCTTTTATATAAAACTGGATAGATTTAAAGGTACTAGAATTTGTAGTGTAGAGCTATTCATGTACCAACACCCCCCAAACCTCCCAAATAACAACAAAAAAATCCACCACAACCAAAACAACAGAAGTTTACACTTAAAATGTAAAATATTGGATAAATTGAAACTCAAATAAAATTTCAGTTGGTATTTTCATTGTTTAAAATTGCTATGATTATATATGAGAATAAAAACACCAAAATGGGAATTACTTTTTATTTGGTAACCATTCTTTATTATCTTCAGTAAAATTTGTTACTACTTTCTTACTATTATGTTTTATATTGACTTCTCCATGCTATACATTTTATATAATTTTAAGCTAGCTATTTCTTAGCATTAGAGTAAAACTCAAATTAAGCCCATTTTAGGGTTATTTTTGATTATTTCTAGGGTATTTTAGACACCAAGTAGTCACAGGGTTGGCTGCTCAGAATATAGGCTTTGAGACTTTGCTGCTAATCCTGTAAGCCAAACATGCATTTCTGCAAAACAACATGCAGCCTTAGCTGCATAATGTTCATTTAATCTAATCCATTTGAGACACATCCTAATGATAGATTTGTTTCTAGATTGTACTTTGAACAAAGGAGAACAAAGAATTAACTCATCAGTTATCATCTAGATAACAAACTGATCAACCAGATTGTGGTGTGGAGAGTGTTGTAAGTTATTGATCAAGTACTTCATTGGAAAAAGCTGTTTAGTGTTGAACATGCCATTAAAAAATGTGATATCACGCTGTAAGAATTTCAGATGCTTTAATAATGGAAGAATATGAAATGGAGATGTATGTGCAGAATTGAAATACACCAATAATATTACACCCTGATTTCAAAAACCTTGTGAAAATCAAAACTCTAAAATTAGGTAAATATAACAAAGTTGAAGAGCAATAATTTCCAAAATGAGATTTTTAAATACATAGGGACTGTATGCAAAGTGGATAGATTATTTCAATTTTAGGGTAGAGAGATAAAAATGCAATTATTGAATGAACTGTTCAATAATTGTCCACATGGTTAATTTAATGTAGGAATAATAATGTTATGAATAAGTAGTGCTAATTTCTAACTTTGTTGCAGCCCACAACATTTTGCAAAGGAATGAAAGAGGTAATGAGCAATAACGTTTATGCATAAAATTTGTTCAAAACTTAGTAAGGACCAGACAGAATGCTAAATTCCTTTCCATGCCTCATTTGATCTAATCCTCTTAGCCCTTCTATGAAGTACCATGATTTTATATACTTTATAAAATATGGAAATTGCCTTATGGAAGTAAAATGATTTTTTGAAGGTATAATTACAACATTTTCATCTTATTTTGTTAGATAGAAAAGTTATTTTTTGTTTATGGCTGTGAGATTATTGGAGGCATGTGTAATCTGGTAATATGTTAAAGTCAGATCATAAGGCTGTTAAATCCTGTAGCATAAGGTTTCTTTATCTCTGTCTCTCTTTCTTTCTCTTCCTTCATTCCTTCATTTGTTCATTCGTTTCCTCATTCCTACCTACCTTTTGTCTTTCCTTTGTCTTTCCATTCTTTATTCCTTTCTTCTGAAAGCAGGTATAGAGTATAGACTTTTACCCAACATTTTTCACTGGGATGATAGTGGTGTTGAATCACAAGGAGAGAATTTGTTGTATATTGGACCTTTTTCTAGAAGCAAAGAAGGTGTGTGAAATATGCAGATATGTAAAACTGAGAAAATGCTATTTGCACTGCATGACAGCATAGTAATGCTTGAAACTTTTATTCCTGATAAAAGTCAGGGTAAGAAACAGGCTACAGTTTGATAGGGAAAATAAAGGAAGAAATAATTGAAACTTATTTATACTATTATCTCAGACTTCCACAAAGAGAAAGATATAAACAATGTGCTATTTAGATTCCAGAAAAGAATTTATCAAAATTACATATTTTTGCTTTTATAATTGACATTTAAAAATATATATCTGATTGTTGATCCCCTTAATCTGATTTTTGGGGGGATGTGAGTGTAGAATGGCGTTTCTCTACATTATACACTGAAGCAAGGTTTGAAATATAATAAGACAGGAAAGTGCATCAGTGCTCTTCAGAAGTCCCATTACTTTCTTTCAGATAAAAACTCATCAGAGAAACAGTAAGAGCAGAACACTCTTAACCTGTGAATTTAGGAAGCAGAATGTACCTCTGAAAGTTTGAAAACAGCCACAGGAATTCACAAATACATAAGAAAAACTAAAAGAAAGAATAAAATCAATTTAAAAAATATAGATCAACAGGGAGCTAGAATGTTTAGTCTATACAGTATGTGCAAAGTAAAAATATCTTAAAGAACACAGGTCTCACATCAGACAGAGTGCAAAAGCAGAAGAGCAAACGAGAAAGGATCTTTATAAAGAAGAGCTGGCAAAGGTCAACAAAGAGAGAAAAATCATTAGACAAGGTGAAGAGGAAAAGAGAGAGGGAGAAAGACAAGGGAGGAGAAGAAAACAGTGCAGATAAAGAAATCTGGGTATATGGTATATATGTTTTATTCCTATGTTCTAATACAACTTCTAGAATGACTATACAAGTAAACTAAGTACAGTTAAATGTAAAGATCTAGAGGAATAATTGATGACTTGAGCTACATAGGAGACTGGTACACCTTAGAACAGTCCCCCTTAAAAGGAAGATGCTTAGGAGAAAAGGGAATTTCAATCAAACAAAGTTACTGAAAATCATCCCTTGGTTCTGTGGATATAACATGTATATTTTAAGAAATATGAAGGGAATTAATGTCTGTAACTATTTTTGCCAAAATGGAGTATATTTTTAATACTTTTCACTAGAGATCACACAAAAAAAGTAAAATAAATCAAGCAAATGATTATATAGTCTCTAATCTTTCTGCAGCCAGAAAACCAAAATCTATGAGTAACTATTTATGAGATTATGTCTCATGTCATCTGAGTTGGCCTCAAAATCGCTATAAAGTTCAAGATCTTGAACTCCTTATTCTCCTGCCATTATTTCCCAAGTGTTGGGTTTTAAGATGTATTTGTTTATATTAAAATACTTATATGTGTAGAAGGTAGAGATACACAATATAAATTATATGATTTTTTTTCTTTTTTAAAAAAATCATTCCATTTGTTGACATCTCAAATGATATCCCACTTCCCAGTTCTGCATCCACCAGCCCCATCCCACATCGGCCCTTCCCCCTCCCCTTTGGCTGTATGAGAGTACTCCCCCACCCATTCACACTCTCCTGCCCTACTGCTCCAGCAACCTCCTATGCTGGGGCATCAAACCTTGATTTTTAATGTGCATATACACACAAGCCTTTGTCCTTCTGTCGATGTAAGTCATCTTATTTCCATATTTTTATCTTGCTTCTCTCGGGGAAAATCTTCAGCTTTCCTGAGTACCAGACAAACATCGATTTCCACACATATTTCTATGTTTGCTTCCAGTAGTCCTCATACCCAAAGGTAGTATGAAATGCACTGCTTTGCGAGTACCAACTAAATATTCTTGAATTTATACATGTGTTTGAACAGCATTCAGTATATAAATACGATAAATGTAAGAATCACATTCCAATATATGAACACACCCACACTTTTTGTAAATCCATATTTGGTCAGCATCTTTTTCTTTTAAAACCTCTTGTAGTATCTTGTGGATTTTATTCTAATTTCTTAATTTATAGCTCCCAGATTTGATCATGTTTTCCTATAATAGCATTCCTGTGTATTTCTTTGTACAAAGTATAAACACCAGTGGCCAGATTATAGATTATTATCTGCATGCTTTATGGAAAGAGTCATATGATTCACAACTGAAAATGACAAAGGGGTCTTGAGGTATATAATATCACTCTTATTTTGAAAAATCAATAGGGTGTTATGTAAAACTGTAAAGGATCAAAATGTAAAGTTATGCTACTTTACTTACTTTCCTTTCTTATTCTATTCCTAGAAATTTGATACTTCAATGCTTTCAATATTCAATCTTAAAAGCATGTCTTCATTTTCATTTCAAGTTTCACATATTTTATCTTTTGTCTTTCATTTGGGAAGAAGTTATTTCTGAGCATAAAGTAATTCTTTACTAGCATCCTTAGAATTTACTAAAGCTTTGCCTTATTTCTTCTTTCTGCCATTGTTTTTGAAGAAAAGTAGGTTATTTCTTTGGAGTTTTATAAAAAATTGCTTTTTATCTTTTTCTGAACAATTTTCACATGATATCATTAAATGCATTTATCTCTATTTAATATTTAAAAATGTATTGGACTTGTTATTCATGGTTAAATTTTCTCTTTTATTTTGGAAAATTTTTAAACATTTCCTTTATATATTTGCATTCTCTAGCCTCTTGACTTATGGTTATCAAACTATCAGAATATTTTATTGCTCTATGAGTCTCATTTGTAACTCAATTTGTTAAGTTCCATTTACTTTTCTTCAAGTTTACTGATACTTACCTGAGTTCAGTTGGTAAGCTTTTCTGATCCATTTGCAAAATATTTCCATTTGGCATTTTTCATGTCTTTCACTTTTATAAAAGGCCCCTCCTAGTATACATACATGTTTTGCCTTATCTGAATGATACTTTTCCATGTTTATTAGCCTGATAATATCAACATTTAGACCATCTCTTGTTCTGCTTCTACAGAATGTTTCTTTCTTGATCATTGGTTTATCTCTTTATTTCTTTGATATTTTATATTATAAATTATCACCTCCATGGGTTAAATAATAGTAAAACTTATATTAAATATTAAATAATTACACTTTCCCAAATATTAAATCCTCTTTTTATATTAGATTTAGTTTACCTTTAAATATTTGGGTCTGTTTGTCCCTTTCACAGCACTTTGATGTCTGATAACCATAGATACTGAGCTTTGTGCACAAGAGGACCTATCTCTCTGCTGTGGGATCTGGCAGTAAACATGTCTAGGAACTTTGTTCTCCTGTCCCATTCCTATCTGTTTTTGCCTATTTCTCCATATTTCTTTCTTTTCTTATCCCTAGACTTTAATATTGATGACAATTTATTAGGTGGATGTCCAAATGTTTACCCAGATTGTTATCTCAAGCTTCCTCTTTGCTACCCAGTTTTACCAGCTAGGAAAACATCTACATACAAGTTGTGTTTATCAAAGATTTTGGGATATAATTTGAAATACAAAATGTATATGAAAAATGGTCATATAAGATTACTAGAGGACTGCCTCATCTGACCTCAGTAGGAGGGAATGGGCTTGGTACTGTGGAAGGTTAATGCCCCAGAGCAGGGGAATGCTAGAGGGGTGAGGTGGGAGTGGGTGAGTGGGGAGGTAGCACACTCTTAGAGACAAAGGGAGAGGAATGTGGTGTTGGGTTCATTGAGTAGGGACTGGGAAAGGGGACGACCTTTTAAATGTAAATAAAATAATTAATAGAAAATATCTTCAGAAAACAAACAAACAAACAAAAAGGTTTGTGGAAAATCAAACAAAAAGGTACATTGTGGAAAATCAAGTATTGAATAGAAATAAAAATAAGAGGAAAACTGATTATTTAATGTCTTAAATACTGAAAAGATAAAGAACAGCATTATATATGAAAGTTGAAAATTAATCTACCTCTTCTAATTAGCCAAGACATACAGAGAAAGGAAGATAGGTATTGGATACATGAGTGAATTAACCATCTTTTATAAAGGAAACTTGATCAGTAGTGTCTGCTGTTCACTAGTCAAGAAAAATGTTTGATAGCTAATGTTATAGAGCTAAACCAAGAAATAAAATTACTAAAATTGTCATTTCAGCAAGTGGCCCCAGGGATGGAGTAGTGCAGGCAGGGGATCATTTTATGGCATGTTCACTTATCTTTATTATTTGATTTATAAACAACACATCCCATAGGTACTAAAGTGAAATCTTTTAGTACAGATTATGAAAAACCAAGAGACCAAGAGAGGTACAGTGAAATATGGAATATGAGGCCAGCCAGAAATGTGTTTTGTCATTCTAATAGAAAAAGGCATGGAATACAGAAAATTGAATTGCCATTAATCTGGAAGTGATGGCTGCTAGTGTGCAACACAGAGAACTCATTCACATCATGAAAGTGTAAGCTGGTGTTTTTTTCAATGATGAATGCATACAGTATCCTTAATTTATAATAAGAGTAATCGAAAATAGGTTTTAGTTCATCAGACTATAGTATTAGGGAAAAAGACTGGATTGAGTTATTAATTTCATGCTGATTTGAGTCAGTAATTTTTTTTTTAACCATACTTACTGAACCCTTTGTAGAATGATTAGAATTCTTTGAAGCAGAGTGATGTGTTTATATTGAGACATATAAGTTGAATGTCCTTCAGAGAGAGGCTGATTGTTTCAGTGATCACTAGCTAGGATTTAATGCAGGGATTCTAAGTTCTACTTGAATGTTCTCTTGTAGAAATGTTACAAATTTAATTAAAATGCAAATATTATCAGTGGGGGAGGTAAATATAGTTGCAGGTGTTCAGACAGAAGTGCTGGTGTTTATGAACACACAATCAACATAATGGATATCAAGAGTAAGGGTAAACAGACATCTTTATGAGGAAGAATAAGACACTCGGAGAATTCATTACAGTTAAAAGTTGATGTTAATAATGCCACACACCTCACGTGGATGTTGTGAACAAATTTAACATGGTAGGGGCATAAAACTCATATTTGAAAATAATGATTCTCTCTCCATATCTTTATTCTTTCCTCTTTACATTAAAACCAGTATAAAGGCAACATCTGGTCACTACAACCTGTAACAATTTAAAAGTGAAATTGAACTCATTGTCTTTTAAAAAAAAAAAAAAGTTCAAATAAATTGCTATAAATTTGTCCTGAATCCTGAGTTATTGGGAAGGTACTTAGGATGGCTGTTTTCAATTATATTGGACATGGCAATACCATCTCTGAAAAAGTGTGGTTATTGACATGAGAATTATTAGCTAGAAGTTACACTAATAAGCAATAAAAATAGAATTTTAAGTTGGGGAGATGACAACCTAGGAAGAATAAGGAAATTCTGTTATGAAAGTGTTTCTGATTTTGTAGACTGCATTTAGAGGTTTCTTTTTTAAAGAATTATTAATTTTATGTATATAATACACATATGCTCTTATTTTTATTTATTATTTATTATATGAGTTCATTTATTGTATGAATACAGTATCAGTTATTATATGAGTATAATTTAACTGTCTTCAGACACCCCAGAAGAGGGCATCAGATCCATTACAGATGGTTGTGAGTTACCATGTGTTTACTGGGAATTGAACTCAGGACCTCTGAAAGAGGAGTCAGTGTTCTTAACTGCTGAACCATTTCTCCAGTCCTAGTTGGAATTTTCTTAATATTGAGTAAATGATATATAAAACCTTGGAGATTTGAAACAAAGTAAGGTATTTTAGCATTCATACTGAGACTATAACTTTTAATGAAACAGTGGATCTTAAAGACCACAAATTATTGTTTAGTTAAGATGTTATATTTTTGATATTCTTATACACATAATTGTAAAAATATTTTAGTTCATTATTAATCTTTATAATTTATATGACATAAGGTTAGTAATTGTAAATTTGAGATTTTTACTGTTAATTCAATTTTTTAGGACACACTGTACAGCTTCATTTACATAAACTCACACTCAATCATTTTAATTGTGCTGACAAATGACTTGATGTGTAACTTAGTCTTAGGAGTCCTGTATGGGGTTCATGTAACATCCACATAATGTGTAACATACCTGAATGTACGATGAGGAGTTGAGGAATAGGGCCTTTAAGAGGTTCTGAGACAGCAATATCTGAGCATGCTTCTCTAGGTGACATAATCCTTTCTGAAAAGAAGCCTGGGCTGATTCTAGGGGAACATAGGCTGTATTTGCTCTATTTCAACCTTCATAAGTGGTTCTTTTTGTTCTATTCCATGGAGCAATGCTGTGTGGAGTCAGAAGAAGACTGTAGAACCAACAAAGTAGAAATTGAGAAGGATAGTGATGTTACACAAAATTAAGTAACAGCATTTGTTACAAATACAGTTTTTAATGTAATTTTTAGAGTGGTACTTTTCAGAATTTAATTTATTTGTGGACTATATTTTTTATTTCAAACATTTTGCAAATCCACATTATAGTAAACAATACAATTTCACACCATACGATAGTTTCAAATATTCTCTAATGAAGGCAAGCCTTCTCTCTCTTTCTCTCCCTCTGCCTATACTTCTCTACCCTTTTTCTCTCTTTATTTTCCAACTATTTGTCAGTCTGCTTGTCTATCATTTCTCTTGTACCTATTTATATAGCATTATCTTTTGATCTATTATCTATGTATCTATGTCTATTATTTATGTTCTCTATCTAATATCTATCATCTATGTATCAGCTATCTATTATTTATATATCATCTATCTACTATCTACTATCTTATATCTATCATCTATCTATTGCCTATCTATCTATCTATCTACCTATCATCTATCTATTTATCTATCTGACCTCATTCATTTCTCACTAGATAGTGAACAAGAATTGATTTTCTATTGCATATTCTCAACACATGTTCTCAAGCATATTTTGTGCATATTATAAATTTTTCCATTAGATTATTCAAAATATAAATTTGAAGTATTAGTTAACCATACAGATTAGTAAAATAACAACAATAACAACATAAGAACTAATGTGAACCTTTACATATTTGATAAAAATTCTATTGACTTGTTAAACTGAACAGGTTTTCAAAAGCATGTGATCCCATATCACAGATACTGACTTAATGTGCAAATGTTTTTATTACAGCTATTAATAAATTTATATAAATTTCAAAATGGTATATAAATCTAAGCATATTGAAAATATTATATATGTTCAGCAGTAGGCAGTAAAATTGTTGCTTTACTAACTCCAAAATATAATGTATATAAAGTGATTAAACAGGTGATTAAAGAGAATTATTTTTCTCTTGTGTTATTGAACATTTTGAGGAACATTCTGGGGAAATAAAACAATATGGAAGAAATGAGATAGAATTAAAAAGCCTGTAGAATTATCAGAGTTCTGAAATTAAAATCAGCGTAACACTAATTATATAGTTTATGCATGTATTTATGTATGTATTCATAAATATTTATATGTCTGCATATGTAGTACTATATGTAATCATACACACAAAACTTGTTTATTAAAAATCTCTTCTAATTAAAATTACTAACAGTGTGAGTTTTCATAGTTTCCAAACGTTGTCATTTAATAAAATTTCCAGTCAAAATATTTCACAAGGCCTTTTGAAAAAATGGTTTACACAGATGCTGGTTCTAAAGCATCTTGAAATAGTGGATAAAAGTATCAAGCTTTTGAGATCAAAGGATGGCTCAGTGTTTAAGAGTATAGAATAACCTTCTGGAGCACTCAACTTTTGTTATGTAAGCTGAGCACAAACACCTGTAACCTCAGCTCCAAAAAAATCTGATGCCTCTCTCCTACACAGACAATGCACATATTCACACGAACAATCATTTAAAAATACATATTAAGCTTTTAAAGTCATTTACAGTGATGTAAAGAATACCATTACCAACTGGAAGGAGAACCCGATGGTCCATGATATAACATTTTCAACTCTATTAAGGCAAAAATTATGATGATATAGAATTTGCAATACATATGTAAATATATAAGTGTATAAGCATTAGTTGGTCCCTCTCAGCAGTGAAAGCACTAATACAATATATCTTAGATTAAGAAAGTGAAATTATAAAATTGATTGCTATTCGTAGTTTTCTTATAGGAAATAACCTTAATAGAAATAGTACATAAAAGCAGATTGACATGGAGTTATTCCATAAGAACAAAGAAAAGGCATAATTAGAATATCAATATTTTGTATTCTGTGTTTTCAGTCAGTCAACTGGTACCTCTTTTTTCTATAAAGACACCTAAGCCAAATCTATGAATGTCTCCTGAAGAGGACCAATACACCTCAAAAGTCTTATGAAAAGTAATAATTCTTGATCAAGTTCTGTATTCAGTTGCAAATAAGATAGTATAGAAAAACATATTTAGGTTCCCAAGAAGATGCATCAGGACTCTAAACACCTTGCATACTAAAATGCTTATGAGTTACACAGATGCATCTGGTCTCAGTTCTAAGTGTTTCAGTTAGACGTATTTCATCTAAGGTCCCTCCCTGAGTCCTGAGCATTTCTTACCTCCCAGTCTCTGGTACATCTTAGAGGGTTCCCCCACCTTCTACCCCCTAGGGTTGCCTGTTTTTATTCTTTCTGCTGGCCCAGAGGGCTTCAGTCCTGATCTTCCCCCACCCCCCAATACCGGATCATGTTCCTTTTTCCTTTTCTCCTCCCTGTCCCATCTCCCACCTAGGTCCCTCCCTCAGAGGAAGGAACCTTAGATGAAATGCCCAACAGTGGGGAGAAGGAATTTGTAAAGGCCTCCTCCAGTAAACAGACAGGGCATCAAGTGGAGGGATGGGGTTGTCATCCTAATCAAAATCTCTGACCTAGGATTGTCCCTGTCTTAAAGAACTACAGGGAGAAAAATGGAAATGATTTTGATCTCTCAGGTACCAAACTGAGGGAAAGGAGGTCCAGGGACCAGCCCAAATTGGGATCCAGCTCAAGTGGAAGCTCCAAGGCCTGACACTGCTATTGATGCTATGGTGTGGTTACACACAGGAGAATAACATGTCAGCCACCTGAGAGGTCCTGCATTCAGCCGAAAGAGTCAAATGCAGATATTTGCATTCAAACAATGGACAGAAGCCAGGAACCCCTGTTGTTGAGTTAGTAAAAGGCTGGAAGAAGCTGATAAAGAGGGCAACTCCATAATAAGACCAGCAGTCTCTACTAATTTGGACTGCTGAGATCTCTCAAACACCAAGCCAGCAACCAGGCAGCATACAGAAGCTGATCTCAGACCTCCCAACACATATACATCAGAGGACTGCCAAGTCTCAGTTCAGTCAGAGAAGAGCACCTAACCCTCAAGAGACTTGAGGCCCCTTGGAGTGGGGCGATCTGTTGGTGTTGAGGGCATGTGGTGGGGGGACATCTTGGAAACAGAGGAGGAGGAATGAGATAAGGAACTGTTGGAGGGTGGACCAGGAGAGGAAAATTGACTGGATTGTAAAAATTGGTTAAAGGATACTAATAATTTTTTTTAAAGGACTTCATCCAGCATTGCCTAACCATATGTCAAGTCATGTTTCTGGTCTCTCCTATAGTTTTTATCTGAGTTACCTAGGGTCTTCCTGATTTGCAAATATCCTTAATACATTTTGGTTATACTGTAATTTGAAGACTGAACTAGAATCTTACTTGAATATATTTAACTTCGTTAAAATCATAAGGCATCTTCACTCTATGTCTTTCTTTTATCTTTTATCTATTATTTTTATTGTTATCTTTTATCATTTATCTTTTATCATTATATCTATAATATAATGGTGACATTTCTTCCTTGCCCTCCCTTCAAACCTCTCATATAGTTTGTGATATTCTTCTTCAAATTCATAGATTTTTTTGATTTATTGTCATTTCATTCACATATGTATATGGGTATACATGTATGTTCCTAAATATAACCAGTTTAGTCCATATAATGTTACTTATATGTATAAAATGTAAAGCATACTTCATTTTATTGTTGTTGTCATTATGTTGCTTTAAAAATACTCAGAATGGCCTTGCCTTTTTTTTCTATTATATTTAAATTTGCTTTATTGGTAGGATGAAAATTAAATGATTCTAAAGTTTAATTATTTCTTGTGGAAGAATTTTAATCCAGCAACATGGCTGCTCTGGCTAGAATACAGACACACCCGTAATCCCAACAATGTAGGTACAGTTAGTTTGTAGAAGGCAGCAGCCATGTTTGAAAGTGACTTCTATTGAGGGGCAGACAAAGTGAGAAATCAAAGAGAGATTTAACAAAATGAGTCAGACCTAGGATTTTCCCAGCTCTCACAAAACATACAGGAAACAGTGTCTAGTTAAGTTCAGTGCTGGGAGAGAGTCAGTCCTGTTCAGTCAGTTGAGTTCAATGCAGTGGAGTTGAGTCCAGTCATTTAGGAGTCAATGCAGTGAGTGCAGTGCAGTGGAGTTGAGTTTGTTTGTGTTTTCATGCAGTTCAGTGAATGTCAGCAGATGCAGGTAAAGCCAGAAGATAAGGAGACAGAAGATTAGAACACATTACCAGAGTTAGTTTAGAGCCAAGCAAATCAATTCAGTGAGAAGCTGACAGAAGCCATATTGAATCACTTATCTTAGACAGGAATTTGGACTAGAACATCTGAGTTGAAACAGCCAGGCAAATTTCAGAAAGAATTAGAAAAGGTGAATTTATTCAACAGTAAGCCTCTGAGATGACAATTCGTTCAGACAAATACAAGTTACATTTACAGTTTCTTTCGTTCAAAGTATAAGATTTACCTACATCAGCAATTTTGATTGACTTTTATTAATTAAGCTTGACAATTTTATATATATATATAATTATTGTGTGTGGATTTGTATATTATGGAGACTGTGTTTGATATCTTCCTCAGTAGGACTTCATCTTGATTTATGAACCAGTAACTCTCACTTTACTAGAAAGTCACCAACTGAGCTAGGTTGGCTTCTGTTGTAGAAAATATTTAATCTCTATCCAAGGCGTCTACCCTGCCTTTGATCACTCAGTTCCTGGATAAAAGACATACAACTTTTCTTATTTACAATATGCCTTTTCAGCACTAGAGCTGGGTAAATAACCCCTCTATGTTATTAGAATCTACTTTCCTATCAATAACCCCGAGTTATTACTCTGTTTCATCTGGACTGCTCTTAACTTCAATTGGCCAGCCCTCATAGCCATGGTTACTTCACTCCTAACCCATGTCATCTTTATCCTCTTTCCACTTTCTTTTCTGTCCTGTAGTCCCCTTTGACCCCAAGGCCTGGAACACCAAGCCCCACCTATCTCAACTCTGCCAAGCTATAAGCAATAGGCATCTATATTCACTAATCAGAAATAACTTGGTGGCCAGGTTACATAGAATCATCACTTGGGTTTATGTACAGACTCTCTCATCTCTGGGGTAACCAGGTCTTAGGGGCTCCCCTTCACTTAGCAGTATAACATGTAGCAACAGACCAAACCAGAGTTTGAATTACAACCTATGCTATAGGTGTTTTGTTTTCTTTTCTTTTGTTTTGTTTTTTTTGTTGTTGTTGTTTAGTTTGATATTTTTCATAGATTAAGGGCAACTGGACTCTCCTTAACACTTTACCCATGTACCACCTTGAACCCTTCTTCATTATATTGAAAATGGGAGGGATTCTTCAGGGAAACAAGTAAAGTAAATACAGAAGAAAGTAAGTGGAAGATAAAGAGGAATAGTGAGATACAAGTGATCTGATCCAGAAAATTGGAAAAGAACACCTCTTTAGGGAGATGGAGAAAAATAAATACAGAAGTAGAAGGTGGGTAAAATAAAAATAATGATGTCTGAAATTCCACAAGAATCATATCATTGGTTATTTACCTTATAAAACCTAAAATACATGCAATTTTTTTATAAATATACATATGGAGTTTTAGTGAACATTCTGAACCTGGGCTAATGGTGTTCCCTTCAAGAGCCAAGGACCACCTAACAGATATCCCAATAAAAGACGTAAGAAGTCCCCTTTTGAGATGCTGGCTAGGATTGTTCAAGTGATTCCCTAAAAGGATAGCCTATTGCTTTTGCCTTGGTTTACCCTCCTTCTGTGCTAAGGTGCTTATTGCTGAAGACACCATAAACTTCAGAAACAGCATCCAGAAATCTCTGAGCAGTAACTGATATGCATGTGCTTCACTGAGAATTATCATTTGTGGTATGAGAAGACGCTATGCAAATTTGTAAAGGTAGGGGTAACCAACAATTCTACCACATCAAAAACTAGCATGGCATGGTGAGTCAAAGGATACAGTAATGTCACACATACCTTGGCAGTAAGAAAACACTTTCTAATTAGACTTATAACCTGCTAAGCAAGAAGGAAACCATGAATGGTCTCAGAAGCATAGTTAACTATTTAGTGCTAGTAAAGTCATGCTCATTGGAAGAGAATCTACAAACACTAATTAACTAAACAAGCATAATTCTTAACAGCAATCTGCAATCATTTGTTTTCATATCCACAGATAAATGTATCCCCCATTCCTTACCATCTTTCAACAGACAGAGACCACTGCAGAAAAGCATACCCAATCAAAAATGCAGAGTTTTAGATCTCAATACTACTGGATAAATCTTCAAAGTTTAGGCATAATCTTTTTAAGACTTTTCTCTTCTCTTCTCTTTACTTCTATTTCTTTCTTTCTTTCTTTCTTTCTTTCTTTCTTCCTTCCTTCCTTTCTTTCTTCTATATTTCTTACATTCTTTCTTATCATGATAATTTTAATGACACATAAAGATAGGCAGAGGAGAGAGTGATCATCAACATATGGTGGGTTACTTTTAAACACAGTGATATATAAATTATACTATTAAAATAATTTCTTATTGTCTTCAACTTCCTCTGATTAACCCTTTATGAAAATGAATCAAAAGCATTCTTTCTTTTATTTAATACAATTTTGGACACTCAGTCCTTTTTATTATTTTTATTGGATTTTCAATATTATTTCCTTTTTGATTCCTTCCTATTTTATTAGATTTAATTAATTAAATTATTTCTACATTGATTTTTTTCATATTTTGAATATTTTGATCACCAGAAAAATGACCTATATTTCATTCCTGTATTTGCAATTTCTTTTGGTATAATAGAGGTAATGAAATAATTGGTTCATAAATCATTGTAAGAAAAATTAGTGCTTTAAATTAAAAGTATAGCTTAGTAATTGACCTGTGGTGAATGTGTGTTATGCTCTGGGTTTGATTCAAAACTGCAGATTTATAAAAATAATAATTATAAACAATTACCTACCCTTTTAAAAATAAAATCCTATTCAATAATTGCTATTTAGACTTTTATTAAGGTTTTTATACAATTTGCAATTAAATACATTCATGTCTTTATTCTGTCTCTCTCATCTCTATCTCTGTCTCTCCTCTTGTGGCAAATTAACTTTATTAGAGACAACTAGTACTCTGATTTATTTCTGTCCATTCCACAGGAAAACTGTACAAATAAAGAACCAACTCACAGCTCTTCCCATATTTGGTATCCCATAATGCATCTACTCTGGTGATTATTCTCATTCACTACTGCCTGCAGTACATATTGTGTGTACTTCACCTTTCCCACAGAGAGTTGTGTTGCTAGGCAACTTTTCAAACCTGCACATGTGTATGAATTTGCACATCCCAATTATAGGAGGGTAGATATGTAGAGGTAGAGGAATGTCTTATGAATTCATTTGGTTATGTGATTATAGGTAATTTCTCAGATCCTGATATACTAAGTTTTGTGGACAAAGGGATATAGGCTAGAGGTACCCAGGCTCCTCACACATAACTTTGGGTGTTTGCCTGGTGGGTGTAAATGCTAATTGACAAGGGCAATATGAATGCTTTCAATTTGTGGAGTCTATTATGTACAACCCCATAGTGATGTGAAAGGATGTGATCATTTGATGTGACATTCCTAAGTTACAACATGAGGAAACAGAAATGCAAATGAAAGCGATGGTGTGTGAAAGCCAAAGGATAGTCTTAGGTAGTGGTAATCACATTAAATTCTGGTAAAATTAGTAAATAAGACTGTATAGGACTTCTTCAATATAACAAGGTGCAAAGTTGCTTTTAATAACATAAGTAGGACAAATTTCATGAGACTTTATTGCCTCCTTTATAAATATAGTTTTCTTTCAGCCACGGAGTATCTTGTAGTACTCTTTATTTTCAGTTATTCTCATACTTAAGATTATAAACAACAACAAAAAAATCTTTCTATGACTCTTACAACAGTATATTCTTTATGTGTAGAAGAGAATATCTTTGGTTTAACTTTTATACTTTATGATTAATTTTAGTATTTTTTACCTAACAGTAAGTTTGATCTATTTGATCCTGGATTTATTGAATTCATAGCACATACTACAGGAATGAGTTTGTGTATTGCTAAGCATTCGCTTTTCATAGCCAAAATATCCCACAACCATGTTAACCCTGAGAAAATGTCTAAGTTGTGAAGTCATCCTCCAGGCAAAGTCATTGGTGCGCCAATTTACTACAAATATACGCCTTCAGAAAGTCAAACTCTGAGCTGCCTGAAGGAACACACTTATTGAGGTAATTGAAAACAATTTTGGAAACAACTACTTGAAGTAAATCCTATCACTTCAGTGGCTCAAAATTGAGGAAGAATTCTAAGTTTGCTTGTGGAAAACAAGTAGAATATATGAATCCAGCAATTTTCTCCATGCCATGATATTGCTAACAGGTAAATGCAACAACTTTCATTATTTATTCTCTCTCTATCTCTCTCCCTCCCTCTCTTCCTCTCCCTCTCCCTCAGTTTACAATTGCCATTACTTCTCCAAAACTAAGAACAGAATGACAACTTACATAAATCTTGTATGATATTCATAGGTACATCCCTTTATATGATGGTTTGTTCTCTTTTCTCTTCCTACCTATTAGAGTAAAATAAGTTCTTTCATTCTGTTAAACAATGTAGTAAAATTTAGTTTACCACATCTTCTATTAAACTGATCTTATCTTCCATATTCATATTTGACTGTGAAGCCAACTATCGGAATCTGTGAAATCACTGCCGTGATATTGAAAAAGATAGAATGAACCAACAGGAAAGGTGGAGGATTTGTTCACTCTGGTGCTGCACCTAAATCATGTGTCTTCAGAGTTTTAAAAGTGATTTTTGGTAGCTGGCTGAGGTGGATGGATGGAGGGCACTGAGGGAGATGGGGTAATAAAGGGAAAGAGGATGGGGATCAGGAGTGAGGAGGTGGAGTATGGGAGAGGGAGCTGCAATCGATAGGGGTCATCTCTGGGAATAATTGGAAACCTGGAGTGAAGAAGTTCCAGGGAGTCTACTTGTGGTGACCCTAGCTGAGGTGTCTACTAGCATGGGGTGGGGTATATCAAGATTGAAGTGGAAACCTCCTGTAGCCAGGTGAGACTTCCAGCAGAAGGAGGAAGACAACAATCTACCCACAATCCTTCAACCACAAATTTGTCCTGCCTACAAGATGTGCAAGGATAATGGTGGCAAAGAGATTGAGAGAATGGCCAGAGAATGATTGGCTCAACTTGAAGCACACCCATTTTAAGTTAGCCAGTCCCTGACACTACTAATGATACTCTTCTTTGGTCCAGATAGCAACTTAGCATAACTCTCTCCTGAGAGGCTTCATCCAGCAGTGAATAGAGGCAGAGACCCATATCACATGATACTCAGGACTCTTGGGGAAAATTGGGGAGTAGAATTGAGAGAATTAGAGTAGTCAAGGACACCACAAAAATACCTACAGAGTCAACCAGCCTGGGCCTATGGAGGGCTCACAGAGACTGAATCACCAAACATACAGGGGCTGGACCTAGGCCCCCCCCCACACACATTGTAAGCAAATGAATGTGCAGCTCAGTCTTAATGTGGGTTCCCTAATAATTGAAGCAGGAACTGTCTCTGACTCAGTTGCCTGCGATTGGATCCTTTTCACCTAACTGGAATACCTAGTTGAAACTTTGTAGGAGAGGATGCACTTCTGCGTAAGGCAACTGGATATTCCAGGTTGAGGGCTCCCTCTTCTCTGAAGAAAAGTCAAGGGGGTAATGGGGAAGAGATTTTTAAGGGTGAGGCTGAGTGGAGAGGAAGGATGGGGGCTGTGATCAGAATATAAAGTGAATAAATAAATAATTTTTAAAGTTAATTTTTTACTACTTTCCTAAAAGTATTTTGTCATAGTGTATGAATTGTAGTGAGATTTAATGTCTTATATCTACCTACTTAAAGCCTCAAGCATAGTTTTACTTATTGTTGAATACGTGACTATACCTTCAAAAAGCTATAATCCTGAATCTGAAATGTCTTCAACTGCTGAAAGATGGTCAATTCTGAACTTTCCAGTTCTGATTTCTTATTCTAATTTCACCATTGCTTAAGCGACTTGCAGTTTACATTTACATTTCATTCCATAGTCAGCAAATAAAAATCACTAGGATGGCCTGTTCAGAGCTCTTAACTGTTAAGAAAAACAAGTTGGTTTTCTGTCTTAATAATATTGAAGAGATTTCACTGTAACTTGAAAGGGTATTTCATGAGAATATTTTTATGGTAAAGAAAATATTTATTCTATATATACAAAGGTCTCTTCCCCCTGGTGTCTAATAAGTCCCTCTTCTGCTGCATATGTGGCCAGCACGATGGGTTCCTCCATGTGTATTCTTTGGTTGGTGATCCAGCCTCTGGGAGCTTTGAGAGGTCAGGTCAGTTGACACTGTTGATCCCTCCATCGGGTTGCCAACTCCCTCAGCTCCTTCGGTCCCTTCTCCAACTCCTCTATCTGGGACCTACACACTCACCCTAAGGTTGCTGTGAAGTAACTCTTGGGTATTCCGAACTTTTGGGCTAATAACCACTTATCAGTGAGTACGTACCATGTTCATTTTTTTGTGACTGCATTACCTCGCTCAGGATGATATTTTCAAGGTCCATCCATTTGCCTGTGAATTTCATGAAGTCATTGATTTTAATAGCTGAGTACTATTCCATTGTGTAAATGTACCACATTTTCTGCAACCATTCCTCTGTTCAGGGACATCTGGGCTGTTTCCAGTTTCTGGCTATTATAAATATGGCTGCTATGAACATAGTAGAGCATGTGTCTTTATTACATGTTGGAGCATCTTCTGGATATATGCCCAGGAGTGGTTATGTTCACTTTTCTGAGTGTCCTCCAAACTGATTTCCAGAGAGGTTGTATCAGCTTGCAGTTCTACCAGCAATGCCAACAGATGCCAACATCTGTTGTCATCTGAGTTTTTGATCTTAGCCATTCTGACTGGTGTGAGATGGAATCTCAGGGTTGTTTTAATTTGCATTTCCCTGATGACTAAGGATGTTGAACATTTCTTTAGGTGCTTCTCGGCCATTCATGTTTTCTCAGATGAGAAAAATCTATTTATCTCTGTTCCCCATTTTTTGATGGATTTATTTTGGTTATTTGGATCTCTGGAGTCTAGCTTCTTGAGTTCTCTGTATACATTGGACATTAACCCTCTATCAGACATAGGATTGGTAAAGATCTTTTCCCAATCTGTAGGTTGCTGTTTTGTCTTATTGACAGTGTCCTTTGCCTCAGAGAAGCTTTGTAATCTCATGAGGTCCCATTTGTAGATTCTTGATCTTAGAGCACAAGCCATCGGTGTTCTGTTCAGGAATTTTTCCCCTGTGCCCATGTGTTCGAGAATTTTTCCCACTTTCTCTTCTATTAGATTCAGTGTACCTGGTTTTATGTGGAGGTCCTAGATCCACTTGGACTTATCTTCAAGGAGTATTGAAACCTAGGCTTGCAGGAAAGACTAGCCACAGTGAGAGAGAGTAAGACCAGATAATACCAGAGATAACCAGATGGTGAAAGGCAAGGGCAGGAACACAAGGAACAGAAACCAAAGCTACTTGGCATCATCAGAACTCAGTTTTCCCACCACAGAAATCCCTGGATACCCCAACACACCAGAAAAGCTTGATTCAGAATTAAAATCACATTTCATGCGGATGATAGAAGATTTTAAGAAGGAAATAAATAACACCCTTAAAGAAATACAAGAGAACACAGGTTAACAGCTCGAAGCCCTTAAAGAGGAACAACAAAAATCCCTTGAAGAATTACAGAAAAACATAATCAAACAAGCAGAATTACAGGAAAACACAATCAAACAGATGAAGGAAATGAACAAAACCATCCAGGAACTAAGAACAGAAATAGAAACAATAAGGAAATCACAAAGGGAGACAACCCTGGAGTTGGAAAACATAGGAAAGAAATCAGGAGTCATAGATGCAAGCATCACCAACAAAATACAAGAGATGCAAGAGAGAAGACCACAAATAACATTGACACAACAGTCAAAGAAAAAGCAAAATGCAAAAAGCTCCTAACCCAAAACATCCAGGATATCCAGGATACAATGAGAAAACAGAACCTGAGGATAATAGGTATAGAAGAGAGTGAAGATTCCCAACTTAAAGGACCAGTAAATATCTTCAACTAAATTATAGAAGAAAACTTCCCTAACCTAAAGAAAAAAATGAATATAAATATACAAAAAGCCTACAGAACTCCACGTAGACTGGACCAGAAAAGAAATTCCTCCTGTCACATTATAGTCAAAACACCAAATACACAAAATAAGGAAAGAATATTAAAACCAGTAAGGGAAAAAGTGCAAGTAAGATATAAAGGCAGACCTATCAGAATTATACCAGACTTCTCACCAGAGACTATGGAAGCTAGAAGATCCTGGTCAGATCTCACACAGACTCTAAGAGAACACAAATGCCAGCCCAGGCTGCTATATCCAGAAATACTCTCAGTAATCATAGATGGTGAAACCAAAATTTTCTATGACAAATCCAAATTTGCACAGTATGTTTCCACAAACCCAGCCCTACAAAGAATAGTAGAAGGAAAATGCCAACTCAAGGAGGGAAACTGCATGCAAGAAAAAGCAAGAAAGTAATCTTTCAACAAACTCAAAAGCCACACAAACATATAAATAACATCGAAAATAACAGGAAGCAACAATCACTATTCTTTAATATTTCTTAACTACAATAGACTCAATTCCCCAATAAAAAGACATAGACTGACAGACTGGATCCATAAACAGGACCTAGCATTTTGCTGCATCCAGGAAATGCACCTCTGTGTTAAAAACAAACACTACCTCAGAGTAAAGGGCTGGAAAACAATATTCCAGGCAAATGGCCCCAAGAAAAAGACTGGAGTAGCCATTCTAATATCACATAAAATCGACTTTCAATCAAAAGTCATCAAAAAAGATAAGGAAGGACACATCATACTCATCAAAGGAAAAATCTACCAAGAAGAACTCTCAATTCTGAAAATCTATACCCCGAATGCAAGGGCTCCCACATTCATAAAAGAAACTTTACTGAAGCTCAAAGCACACCTCACACAATAATTTTGGGCAACTTCAACACTCCACTGTCATCAATAGATAGATCTTGGAAACACAAACTAGACAGAGACACAGTGAAACTAACAGATGTTATGAACCAAATGTATTTTACAGATACCTATAGAACATTTCATCCTAAATCAAAAGAATATACCTTCTTCTCAGCAACTCATGGTACCTTCTCCAAAATTGATCATATAATTGGTCACAAAACAAACCTCAACAGATATAAGAAGATTGAAATAATCCAATGCCTCCTATCATATCAGTAGGGTATAATACTGGTCTTCAATGGCAACAACAAGAATAGAAAGCCCGAGTACACATGGAAGCTGAACAATGTTCTTCTCAATGATAACTTGGTCAAGGAAGAAATAAAGAAAGAAATTAAAGATTTCCTAGAATTTAATGAAAATGAAAGTACAACATACCCAAATCCAATGAAAGCAGTGTGAAGAGGAAACTCATAGCTCTGAATGCCTCCAAATAGAAATTGAATTCCATTTAAAATAAAAAAGAGTTGATATTGCAAATCGCAAAGGTTGTGATAGAACTGCTGAACAGCATGTCAAAACAGAAGGGGTACTCTATGAAACGATACCAAGTAACGCTTCAAGAGGCATCTTACTGGGAAGAGAGAAAACAGATGCTTCATCTAAAATATAATATGGACATAAATAGTGAAACATATTTGCAGCCCTAGCTAGAGGACAATGCTATTGCCCTCATGTGTCCCAGTCAAGACAGGGCTCTACTGAAACCATTACTATTCTGATATTAGCAGTGGTAAAGAGGTCTGTATTGTTATGCCCTTATCTCAGAAAGATGTGACTGAGTATATTCTTTGGAGAGAACTATTGTTTAAGATTCAGCTGTACTAGTGTGTGATAAAAGGAACAATTTCAATTCAGGGAGCCTGAGTCATCTTACACGGGCCAATGGGTGGGAAATGGCTGTGTGAGGAGGCTGCATGGATCAAGGCAAAGCTGAATGTAGAAATGTTGAGTAGCTTAGACAGCCAGAGATCCCAGCTGTGAAATTATCTGTAGCAAGTAGCTCACAAATCACAGAATTGAGCCCTGTAATAATAGATCTCATTGTTCCTGTTCCTTCCCCACATTCTAACTCAAGACAGTTTCTTTGTTTTAGATGTTTGTTACTTCAAAGTGAACAGAGTAGAAAATACTTGGAGTGAGACTCTACCTGCAATATAGTCTCTAAATCTAGGAGGTCCAAAGCCGCTACTGAAACACAAAGCAAGGTAAATGTAGAGTGATTAGAGGAATGCTGAACAATTTAACTGTAACCAAAGTGGTCTCAGCACATTTGGACAGGATGAAATAAACAAATATCGGTAGTAAAAACCTCAATGAATCAAATATTAGACATAGTTGAAAAACTTAGAAATAAACCAGACACATCAGAAGAAAAATATCGATGTTGTACGGTGGGGTCAAAGAAGAATTACTATTAGATATTAATAAAACAATGTGGATGACCACAACTTCAAAAGTTCTGGGACATAATCAAGAGAAAAATTTTGAGAATTCACAATATTTAAGAAGAAACTGAGGGGGAGGGAAGAGGGAATAGGGAGGTTCCAGAGGGGAGATCTAGAAAGGGGGAAACATTGGAAATGTAAATAAAGTATGAAAAAAATAAAATAAAATATAAAAAGAAGCTGAGATAAAACTAAAGGAATAATTATTGAATGTAATTATATATGTTTTTGAATCTAGGGAATGAAATGGAAGCATATAGAACCTCAAATACTCATGAATAGACTCTCTTCTCTGACATATAATAACCATGATCCCCAAAAGGCAAAATAAAATATATTATAATTACTAGGAAATAACTCCAGTTAACTGAGAAAAGAAAATACACCAGAATGGCAAACATTTAATATTGACTCTGAATTCTACAAAACCATATAATGATATATTTCAAAATTTGAAAAGAAATAATTGCCAGAAAATTCATATAACCAGAAAGGAAATCTTTTAACCTTGGTAAAAAAGAACATTTCAGAGCAAGTACAAATGAGCAACTTTGAATGCTAGGCTAGTAGAAGACAGTTAAAGGAATTCTACAACAAGGAGTAAGACAATCTCGATTATGAGAGTTCAAGAAAGAATAAACTAATTGAGAGAGTAAGTACAGGTAGAAAAGAAAATAATCAGCTATGCCCAATTTAGTAAGCCAGCAAACCCTACTAAATCTCTTTATAACCTCATTAGATGCAGAAAAGGCCTTTGACATAATCAACCATCTCTTATTGTACAATTTCTGGTGATAATAAGAATAAAGGAGACATACTGCATTGTAATAAAAGCAGTTTACAAAATGCCCATTGCCAATATCAACTTAAATAATAGAAACAAAAACTGATTCTACTAAAATCAGGAGTAAGACTTGGTCATTTACTCAAACATACCTATTCAATAATATTTGGAGTCTAATAACAGTGTGACAATTGAATAATAACAAGGGGATCCAATCACAAGAAAAGAAGTGACAGTATCTTTACTTGCCGGTGATATTTCATATGTGTCTGTGTGTGTGTGTGTGTGTGTGTGTGTGTGTGTGTGTGTTTGTGTGTGTATGTGTGTGTGTGTGTATCTGAATAAACAATTTTCTTAAACTGACAGGATAAAACTGACAAAATTAACTCACAAAATTCAGTGGCTTTCCTATATACAAATGACAGTTTGACTGAGAAAGGAGGGAACAACCCCCACAATAGGTTCAAAAATGTAGAATATCATGGGATCTGAAAGCCTTGTATGATAAAACTTTTAAGCCATTGAAGAAAGTAATCAGAAGATATAAGGGACTACTGTGCTCATGTATTGGTAGAATTAATGTAATGAAAATTGCCAGTTTCACAGCAATCTATAAATTCAATGTAATCTCCATCTTCTTTTCAACACAATTCATTACAGATCTTGAAAGCATGATTTGAAGTTTCATAATAACACACACACACACAGACACACACACACAAACATAAACAAACACACTGTATGTAGTGCCACTTCTATTTTTGTTTTGTTTTGCTTTAGTTTTTAGGTAAGTGAGTGAGCAAATGAGTGGGTGTCTGTGTTCATATCTATTGCCTTGGTTTTTTAGGGGACATCTTTCCCTACTGTTTATTTAGTTCTTTCTCAACCTAATATGTTTGCTAATGTTTCATTCCATATTTTATTTTATTATTATCCCTTAGATGCCAGTTGGGTTTCATCCAAGGAGGGACATAAAGAGATAGGTCCATTAATAGAGAGGAACTGGGAGACATAAAAAGATGGGAATCTGTTATCAGATTCATATATATATATATATATATATATATATATATATATATATATGGAAGATGAAAGGAAGATTACTAGTACATACAACGAAAAAAATCATCAAGAAACAACCAATAACTAAAATCTGTAAACACTTCTCTAGAGCAACCCTAAATGGAATGGAAACAGTTCTAATTCTTTATCGAATTGTAAGACTTTGGGGAGCTTTAACTTACCAGAGAACCCAGAGTGAACACCATGGAGTCAGGGATTGATGCAATAAGCAGGAGGAATTTGTTGTTCCAGCGTGCTGGGGTTTCCCTGCACACCAAGAAGGGAAAGAACTACCAAAGGCAGCCCATTCATTGAGTGTTTATAAAGATTTTAGAGCAGCAGCCATTAGGCACAATGTGATTGGCAGAACAGTGTGACTTTAAAACTGATTGGTCTTTAGGGAATGAGGTAGTAGGGGCTTAATCAGCCAATTCCTTCCAGCCTACATGCTCTCAAACCTGTTTCTCCCGGGAGGGGAAGGGGTGTCCCTGTGCTCCGGCCCTGGTGGAATTTTCCAAAGTTCCTTAGCTGAGCTCTTCATTCCCACCTTTTTCTTGTGCATGAGTCAATCCTGAAGCTATTGTTGATATTTATGCAGCTCATTCTCCTGGTATTCTACATCTAGTTCTTTGTATTTCTGCTTTAAGATAATTAGTTGTACTGTACCTATGCATTCATTCCTTAACAAAAGAGACCAAGCAGTTCAAAATGTAGGGGCCAAAAGTCAACAATAGAAGAACAATTAGGGGTCCTAACAGGGTAGATAGTAGGGCTCTTAACCAAAGGGAGGAGTTAAACCAATACTCAAACCAGTCCTGACTCTGTTCTTTCCCCTTTCTTTCACTTGGCTAACTCTTCTCTCACTTTGGCCATTGAATCGTTGACAACCCCAGAATGGTCTATGTAAAAACAACACTCTTCAGCTAAGGCAGTACTTTCTGGAGGAAAAGTTAAGTCTAATCCCTTCCTATTCTGTAGTACTACTTCTGATAACAAAGTCAGTGATTCTTTAAGATGACTGATGGAAGTTTTTATTCTCTCCATATCTAAATCAATGGCTGTCCTCAGAATGTCATAATTTTTCCTCAGTAAGACCAAAGTGAAGGTCCTGGTGGCTGCCTCAGCCACCCTCAACCAAAACAGAAGGGGGACAGTGAGTGTTGTAACAGGTTTGGCAGACTAGCAAGTAGGATGGTGGAAGGAACCAGAATTCAAAAGTACCACCAGGCAGTCATGATCAAGGTTGAGTGGGGGTCTCTGGGGAGCAGGGTGTCTACAGTTTTCACATAGGAAGCGTGCACCCAGGCCGCAATGCTGTCTACCTTGAGGACTGTGAAAATGGCTAGCAGCACCAGGAGGAGTCCCTTTCATCACTACTGTGCCTGATGCTTCCTTACATAGATCCAGTCACGAGTGTGGAAGTAGTAAGGGGTCCCCACCATCCCTGGAGCATTTAAGGCAGACAGTTTGTGCCTAATCTCATGCTGTAGGATACCTCCTTGGAAGGCTTAGTGGGCACCAAGGGAGTTGGGGTACCACACAGGATCTCAAAAGGGACAGGTTAAAATGGTACGGGGTGTTTCAGGCTCAGAACAGGAGCAAGGGGAGGGGCACTACCCAGTCTGAGCCAGCCTCCAAGGTCAATTTAGTTAAGGTCTCTTTTTGGGAGGTATTGTTCAGTCTCTCTACCTGCCTTGAGCTTTGGGGATGTTACTCAGAATGAAGTTTCCAGTCTGTCCCCAATACTTTTGCCAACCCCTGACTTACCTGAGAGACAAAAGCAGGACCATTGTCTGATCCAATTATTGTGGGAAGCCGCCTGAGTCGCACCCACATTCGCCATTACAAGATGGCGCCTACATTCGGCCGAGAACAAGTTGTAAACAGGCTAGTGCGCATGCTCCTGGTAATTTTCCACCTCAGAGTCTCAGCCTCTCTCGTGGCATCATCTGGCCTGATGTGCGGGGAGCCAATGGGGAAGCTCCATGTCCCAGGCAAGCGCTGTGGCCTATATAAGGGACAGGTGTTCTATTGTTCGGGGTCTCCACTCATGGCAAGCTTATGCTCTCCCTCTCAAGATGCATTAAAGCTTTACTGCAGAAGGATCCTATGTGTGCCGCGTCGTTCTTGCTGGCGAGACGGTAGCGCGGGACAAATTATTTTGGGTACTCTAAACCTTGGGAAAATTTTCTCTAATATCTTCTTGGATATCATGGTAGCTGTTTTCTGCTTGGTAGGGAATGCCTCAACCTCCAGAGAAAACATCTATAAACACTAAACGGTACTTTTAACCACATTTTCCTGGCTTAGCTTCTACAAAATCAACCTCTCAATATATCCCAGGCTGTTCTCCCCGAGTTCTTTTTCCCTGTTTAATCTTGGCTTCATAAGCATTCACTTGCTGGCATACCTTACACTGTTCTACTATCTCTCTGGTCAGAAACCTGAGGTCCATTATATATACTTTAGATCTCTTTACTGCTTGGACAAGCTTTTTATCCCCTAAATGGGTCCATCTGTGCATTTGGCCTAGTAAGTCTTTTGCTTGCTTTCTGGGGAGCATAGTTTTCTTTCTTGTGTGTGCCGTTTCCCTTCCTTCTCTAGGTAATAGTTGGTAGGGTGGCTAGCAATCTGAGTCCTTTCTTCTACAATATATTCAAAGTGAAGCCATCCCTTAGTCCAGTCTCATTTCCCAGCAGGAGTTTCTTGCAGGCCCATAACCATGATAGACTCGTGCAAAGTCACTTCTCAAGCCACTTGATCTGCCTGGTTATTGCCCCAGCCACTGAGTCTCTCCCCTTCTGATGTCCTGGGCAGTGAATAATACTCACGGTTACCAGTTTCATTAAGGCATCCAAGAGATCCAGGATTTCCTGTTTGTTTCCTCTGATGTGAGCAGTCCTCACTCTTGGCATATAGCCCTATGGATGTGGGCTGGGGCAAAGACATCAACAACATGCCAAGGGGTACATGTGCTAGGTGGTAGAGGCTCTACCCAGATGACATTTGTGCTGCCCTCCCCAGCAGCACCTGCTCATCTCTGACCTTCATGGAGAAAACTGCTCCAGACTGTAAACTAGGTAGCCTCCGCTTTAGGCAGGGTTCAGTTCGAGAGGTCTCTCCTTTTGGGCCAGTTAGTTGTAGTTCACCAGTCAGGAAATGTATCTGGGCCCTGATTTTGGAGAGAATGTCTTTCCCCAACAGAAGGTAGGGAACAGTCTAGGGTGACCTTAAATGAATGGGATACCCGGCCTATCCCTAGATCCACTGTTGAGTAGTCCATGTAGTGCTAGTGGTTTCTTGGACCCAAGATCTTTTCTTGGAAAAGGGGCCATGGGCTTGGGACAGAGTGTTGAGCCACTGTGTCCATCAAGAATTGAGTGGGTTTCCCCTCCACTTTCAGAGTTATCCTGGGTTTGGGAAGGACATCTAAACCCTGTCTCCCCTAACCACTGTCTTCACCCAGGGCTAACACCTTTGCCACTTGGCACTTTTCCCAAGGCCTAGGATTTCCTACTTGTGTCTTCCATTTGTTAGGGTACTCTTGGGTCTGGTGGCCTCTCTCTTTGCAGTATGCATACACTGGTCCTTTCCTGTCTCTCTTCTCTGCTTTCCCTAACTACTGTAACCAGGACTCTCTGTAGATTCCTTCCCTGTTGAATTTCTTCCTTTCTCTTTCTCTGTTCCTTCTCCTCCTCCGTCTCCTTATTATGGTAGATTTTCTCAGCAACCTTTCACTAACTCCCTCAATGGTTTATCCTGTCTTTCTAGCCTCTGAAGCTTTTGACTGATATCTCTCCTAGCCTGGTCTATAAAATCCATTGTCACAGTAGCTTTATCCTCCATGCTGCAGGGGTCATAGCACATATATTGGTGGAATGCCTCCATGAGCCACTCTAGAAAAGCTGAGGGTGACTCATTCCTGTTTAAGCTCACATACCTTGGTCAGATTTGTGGGTCGTCATGCAGCACCCTTCAGACCTGCCTATGGAGTCTGGTTGTAGACTTTCAGGTGCCCTTTACCTTAAAGTCCCAGTCAGGTCTAGTCAGGAAAAGCCTGCTCTTGACAACAGCCTGGTCAATCAATGGCGTCCTGTGTCTGAGGGGGGAGGTAGGGGGATGTGGAAGAGGAGAGTCTTGGCTTAACAGGTCCACTGTTGAAGGGTCTTGGAGGATCAACTTTTCAAGTTTGGATCTCTCCTCCCATGCTTCCTTTTCCTGATGGCCAGAACCTGTGAGGTGGATCTTGAGGAAAGAAAGGCCTTTGTCTATGACGGGGGAGGATCCTCCACTAGATTCTTTCAGGTAACTATGTAGGGCACTTGGTCTGGGTGGTATTGGCAAGTTTTCTCCTCTTTTCCTAACTTCCCTCCAGTGGTTAATGAGGATATTTAACAGGGATGGATTCAGTCTGTCCAATGTCCAAAAAAATTTCATCAATTTAAGTCCAAGGACACAGAATGAGATACCAACAAACACAGAGGAAAACAATCAACACAGAGACAGCTTGACCCAGCCACAGGCAGGCGTCCAAGTTCAAGAACACACAGAAAGACAACACACAGTTCACCTCTTCCATGGGCCTAGTTACAGACAGTTTTGCCCCTGTCACGGATGCAGAACAGACTTGCTCAGCCAGCTCTGGCTGCACTGAGACAAACAAGGTGGCCTTTCTCATATGGCAGGAGCTAGATAAACCAGGTTACAGCAAGACTTGCTGTTTCCAGAAGGAGTAGAGCCTTCCCGGCTCCTTCCAGGGGGTGCCTGAAGTGTCCTCCAGGTCCCCCTCGGTCATGATGTTAAGGCACTTCTTGACTGCCCCAAACACCATTGGCTCTCAGAGCCACCTGAATCTTGCAAGCAAACTGAAAGTTCAAACAGACTTGCAGACTCAGACTCTGACAGTGAGACAGACAACTGCAGTGCCTGCTTGAGCCAGTCCTCCAATCTGCCACTCTCTGGTGTGTCCCCACAGAGGGTCGATTCCTGGCCAATGCACCAAATGTAAGACTCTGGGGAGCCTTAATTTACCAGATATCCCCCAAGTGAATACCATGGAGTCTGTGATTGATGCAAAAAGCAAGAGGAATTTACTGTTATAGAATGCTGGGGTCACCTTGCACACCAAAGAGGGAGAGAACTACTACATGCAGCTGTTGGTTCATCCAGTGTTTATAAAGTTTTTAGAGCAGCAGACATTAGGCACAATGTGATTGGCAGAACAGTGTGACTTTTAAACTGATTGGTCTCTAGGGAATGAGGTAGTAAGGACTTAATCAGCCCCTTCCTTCCAACCTACTTTCTCTCTAACCTGTTTCTTCCAGAAAGGGAGGGGTGCCCACATGCTGCACAAGGGGGGGTGAGGGGGGATTGGTGGAATTTTCCAAAGTTCCTGAGCTGAGCTGACCTCATCAAAATGACAAAGACTGACTTAATTGGATGAAAAAGCAAGGTCCAACTCTCTGTTATTTCGAAGAAACTCTTTACTGGCAAAATTAGAGATGAACAAAGAATTAAAGAATGGATGTCATTATGCCATGGAAATGGAAGCAAATAAATTGGAATAGCTCTCCTTACACATGCTGAAGTAGAATCCAAAGCAAAACTAACCAGAAATGATGAAGCAGGCCACTGCATATTACTAAAGGGAATATTCTATCAAGACAGTATAACATCGGAAAGATTGCTGATAGTATAACAAATCCTAGACAAATGGAGTAGCAGACAACTTAGAGTCACCTACATGTTTTCTTTTATCATTATTTGTTTGAGAATTTCAAGTATAATATTTAAATTATTTCCATTCATTTGTCCTACTTCAGCTCCTCCATGTCCCCATTCCCTCATTTCATGACTTCTTGTATAATTGTTATTTTATAAAATGTGATATTAATTCTTACACATATTTGTAAGAGGAAAAATAAAATGACTCAATCTGCAAATGAAGAGATGTGTTGAGGATTATTAACATTTCCTGGATCAATTTTAGCAAGTTATTGCTCCATATCAGAAATATTGTAGCTCTTTATGTTCTTTTCCCTAAATATTTCATGTTTCTAAAAAAAAAATCTTCCTCAGCATATGCATTTCAACAAAGAAACATCCTAGATATTTAAAGCTAAACAAATTCTCTCTATGCTGTGTGAGACTCCCAATTAGATTATTTCCCTGAATGGAATAATGTATGGGGACTCCTATAACACCAATGTTGCACAGGGAGAGGTAACCTAGGGTTACATATATAACACATGCATCAAGATTTTATTATCTACATTGGCCTATTCCATCTCTATTTTATTAAAGTTTGGTAGGGAAATAAAGTTTGAGTACTAAACATAGACAACTCCTTTGCCTTTTACAGTAGGCTCTCTAAAAGCATTTACTACCATCGTCTTGGTAGTATAATCTAGAGTACAATATCAAAGTTACTTAGCAGCTGCCTAGAATTTATAGTTTGACTATAACACTAAACAGATATCTGTAATGAGAGAGAGAGAGAGAGAGAGCAAAAACAATAAAAAGTATGGAATGTAGCTAAGAATATACATGCTTTTATTGAGGAAAATATAAAAAATCATAATAAATATACGAGAATACTGAATTATGAGAAGATGAATGTGATAATTTAATCTTGTAAAGATGTCATTTATCTTAAAAAGTATACATTGGTTCAGTGGATTTACAAAATGAGATTTGTATATTAAGAAATATGAAATGTAATTTAACTGGCAGAATAATAGTTAAAAGGGAGTTTTAAATTGTACAATGAAACTTAAATAAGAAACAAGTCTTTCTAGATGAAAAGAGTAAGCCAGTTAAAGAAATCTATAAAAACACAAAGAAACAGTTGAAGGAAATGAATGGATACTCAGGACCCAAAAATAGAAATTGAAAGAATGAAGTAAAAACAAACTGAAAGAAATCTAGAAATGAAAAATTTAAGGACTTGAACAGGAAGCTCATAGGCAAGGCTTGCCAAAGGAATACAAGAAATGGAAAAGAATTTCAGGCATGAAGGGCAATACAAAAGAAATTGATACATTGATCAAATAAATGTTTAATATATACATAATAGAAATATAGAATGAAAAAGATAACCAGGTCAAAAGTGCAGAAAATATTTCCAACAAAATCTTAGAAGAAAACATTCCTAACCTGAAGAAAGATATGCTTATTACAATACAAACAGCATCCAGAACACAAAGTAGACTAGACTAGAAAAGCATGTATAAAAGCATATAATATTCAAAACATTGAATGTACAGAACAAAGAAAATATATTAAAAATTGGAAAGCAAAAAGGACCTCATATCATATAAAGTCAGATCCAGTAGAATAACATCTCAATGGAGACTCTAAAAGTTAAGGGGCTAGATAGATGTTCAATACACTCTAAGAGACAACAGGTGCCATCCTAGACTACTATATCCAGCAAAACTTTCAATCATAATAGGTGGAAAATAAAAAGATATTCCATGGTAAAACCAAATTTATGCAATATCTATTTATAGATACAAATCCCTGTAGAAGGTGTTAGAAGAAAAAGTTCATTGTGAAGTAGCTAACCCCATGAAGGGAAATACAAAGAATAAATAATTCCAGACATGTAAATCAAATGAGAGGAGATAAAAACAAAAACAAGACCACAATCAAATAACTATAACCAAGAAACATTGATCATTGATATCTCTTCACATTAATGGTCTCAGTTACTCATTAAAAAGATACAAACAAACATAAAGTTTACAAAAACAGGATTCATGCTTCTGCTGCATCAAAGAAATACATCTTAAAATAAAAATAAACAATGCCCCAGAACAAATGGATGGTAAACATATTCCAAACAAATGGACCTAAGAAACAAGCAGATAAATCCCATTCCTACCTGACAAAACACACTTCAAAGTAAATCTGATCAGAAGAGCTACAACACATCATAGTCATCAAAGGAAAAAAAATCTACCAAGAGGATTATGCAATTATTAACATCTATGCATGAATTTAAGTTCATAAAAGAAAAGCTAGTAGAGCTTAACCAATAAATAGACTCTCACACATGGACAGTGACTTTAACACCCCATTCTTGCCAAAAGATAGATCAGCTGAACAAAATCTAAACGGATAAATACTGGAGTTAGTTGACATCATAAAGAAAGTAGACATAGCAGATATTTACAAAACATTTCTCATAAGCCACAAAGAATGTACTTCCTTTTCAGTAACTCATGGAACATTCTCCAAATTTGGACACATAACTTGGAGTCAAAGTAAATCTCAACAGATCCAAGAAAGCTGAATTAACCTATTGCATCCTACTTGACTATAGTGGATGAAAACTGGATATCTACAACTTCAGAAGCAACAAAAAGCTAACCAATTATTGGAAATTGAACAACCTACTACTGAATGAAAATGTTTGAAGACACAGATTCAGAAAGTAATTCAGAACTTTCTAGACTTGAATGGAAATGAAAACAAGACATACCCAAACCAGAGAGACACAATAAAAGAACTTTTCAGAGTTGAGCACTTAGCACTCAATGCATACACATACAGAGAAATAAAAACATTAAAAATATTGAGAAGATATCGTATTAGTAAATTAACATCATGCCTGAAAAACTCTAAGAAAAGATTAAATCATACTGTAAATGAGTAAATATCATAGTCAAACTCAGATCTGAAATCAATAAGTTAGAAACACTGCCACCACTAACAACAATACAAAGAATCATTAAAACTGAATTGGATCTCTGAGAAATCAGTAATTTTACAAGCCCTTAACAAAATTAACTAAAAGGCAGAGAGAAGATTCAAATTAAAAAAAAAAAAAAAAACAACATTAAGATAAAGAGACAATATTAACAGGCACTGAGGAAATTCAAAGAATCCTGTAGGCTCATCTGAAGAGCATGCATTCCATCATATTGAAAAATCTAAATGAAAGGGATAATTTTATGGGTTGGTATCACTTGCTCAATTTAAATCAATATTAGATAAACAAGGTAAATAGACCTCTAACCCTTATTAAAATAGAAATTTAAAAGTTTCCCAAACAAAATAAACATGGAATCAGATTCTTTTACTGTGAAATTCTTGCAGAGTTTCAAAGAAGAGCTAATGTAAATATTACTCAATTTTTTTCATAAAATGAACACAGGAGAAACAGTACAGAGTTTATTTTATGAGGCCACAGTTACTTTGATACCTAAACCACATAATGACCCAAAAAGAAAGAGAACTAAGTGACAGTTTCAGTTATGAGTATAAATGCAAAATTAAATATTTGCAAACTAAATCAAGAACACATCAGTAAGATCATCCACCATGACCAAGTAGCTTCGCTGAAGAGATGGGATGAAGGGATGACTCAACATATATAAATCAAAAAATGGCATCTATTACATAAACAAGTAGAAACACAAAAATCTCTTTATAACCTCATTAGATGCAGAAAAGGCCTTTGACATAA
>JADRCH010000031.1:4569346-4727227 GCA_019843965.1 Rhynchomys soricoides
TCTGTGTCTATATTTGAAACACTTTGGGGTAGAAGGAAAAAGACAGAGAGTTTACTTACATTACAAGTTAAAGAATTAAAAGGCAGGAAACATCTGAAGCACAGCTGGAACCAGGAGAGAAATCTCAAGCAGTGATGTCAGAACCAACATTTGAAGAAAAAGCATTTGGTGAGGGCTAGGAAATCCACACATGCATTAGGCACATAAAGAAAAAGACACTGTACCAATCAGCCGATGAAAAGCTTGCCTCTGTCTTAGACTTGAGAGCCATCTTATAGTAAAAATAAACTAAGTTCATTTCTGTTTATGATTAAATCTTTGTTTCAAAAAAAAAAAAAAAGGTCCATAGCCTACTTGTAATCTCAACTAGAAAGGATTCTCTACTATCTGTTCTAGTAAACTACAACCATGTCTTTCTTTCAAAAGTTTATATGACCACCTATAACTGCCTGTTGTTATGACTACCTGTTGTTATGACAACCTTATGACTACTTTGCAATTATGTCTTTATTTCAAAAGGTTATTATGACCAAATTAAGCTTATGTCCTGCTTCTGTAACTCCACCTATTTGCCTGCCAAATGACCTATTTGAAAACCCCCTAACCTGAGCTGTAAAAACTTCACCTTCACCAGGTCCAGTGTCCAATGCTGACCTCTTGATCTCTGCCTTACGGGGAGGCAGCCTGTTACAGGAGTGAAAGAGCTTTTTCTTTTTTAATATTTAATTGCTTGCTTTAATTAATTTGGTCATGATGATTTGGATCAGTGGACTTTCTCATAGTAATTTTGAATTAACATAACATGCATGATGGCTATTACAGCTTCTGCAGAGATTTTCTCCCTTGATTTAGGGTTGGTCATGACAAAGAAGGCTTGACTATCAGAATGGCTCCAAACTCTTGTGTGATGTGTCCTGGTAGCAGGTCCTGTATTTATTGAGCCTGGTATCAACAGGTAGCCTGCTGATGGGATTCAAGAACCAGAGATGGAAGACAGGAGTGGGTGGGTGGCTAGGAGAGCCCCCTCATAGAGGCAGATGGAGGGGGGATGGGATAAGGGGGATCTGAAGGGGAGACCTGGAAAGGGGAAAACATTTGAAATATAAATAAAAAATATACAATAAAGAAAAAAAAAGAGCCTACAAGGCTTTTGTGTTAAGCTGCCAGGTTTTTGTCTCAGGTCAAAAGGGTGAGAAAAAATCTGGTCACCTTTATTACCTACCCATAGCCCTCTTTCTATTTACTATATAGGAAGAATGAATGAACATATGATTGAACTCACTGAATGAACTCTTCAAGCAGAAGAGAGATCATAGAATAGCTTGCATTAAAGTCATCTAACCAGCCAACCAACCAACCAAACAAAGAGAAATACCATAAACAAAACATACCGACAAACACCCCAACCAGGAGAGACTGCACCCAGTTAAGAAGCTCATGCAAAATCCTTTACAATTCCTGATGCAGTTTTCTGATGCAGTGCATAAGAATTGACCTATATCTTTGGTAATGCTATTGGACATTGATGCCTTTTCTAAGTTGGAGACTTTCTGTAGACTGTGGACACCACATCTTAATTGCTAAAGTAGAGTAAAGGAAGGGAAGCTGTGAGAATACTTGAGGAAATTTTCATGTGAATGGTGCCGAAATAAGTGATATATTAAAGGGGCTGAAGTATCAAGAAGAAAGTTAATGAAGGATATTTTAAATTAAGATATGTGAATAACGATCATTCCAATGTACTGTGAGATTACTTGATGATAATCTCTCATTAAAGAAGAAATGTCTGCAGGCCATGGTTTAGGTCGAAGGATTAGCCCGCTTTCCTTAACTCTGTAATTGCTATAAGTCTAGTTATTTATGTTTTCAGATGATTCCTGGAGTTTATTGGGTTTTTTTTTTGTTTTTGTTTTTTGTTTTTGTTTTTTCGAGACAAGGTTTCTCTGTGTAGCCCTGGCTATCCTGGAACTCACTCTGTAGACCAGGCTGGCCTCGAACTCAGAAATCTGCCTGTCTCTGCCTCCCAAGTGCTGGGATTAAAGGCATGCGCCACCACTGCCCGGCTTTTCTTTTCTTTTTATTAAGATATTTTCTTTATTTACATTCCAGTTGTTGCTACCCCCTTAGTCCCCTCCCAAAGTTCCTCATCCAATTCCTCCTTCTCTAGCCCCAGAAAGGGTGCTCACCTCCACCAGGCCTACCCCTTCTCTGGGTACTAAAGTCTCTCGAAGATTAAGTGCATCTTCTTCCACTAAGGCCTGATCAGTCAGATCTATGCTTTATTTGTGCCAGATGCCCTGGACTGGCCCATGTATGCTGCCTAATTGGTGGCTTAGTCTCTGGGAGCTCCCTGGGGTCTGAGTTAGTTGAGACTGATGGTCTTCCTATGGGATCACTCTCCCTTTCAGCATCTTCAGTCTGTCCCCCAATTCAACTTTATGGGTTCAATGATTGGGTGTAAGTATCTGCCTCTGTCTCAGTCAGCTGTTGGTAGAGCCACTCAGAGACAGACATGCCAGGCTCCTGTCTATAACCACATCATACCCACAGTAAGGTCTGACCTTGGTGTTCCCGCATGAGATAGATCCTAAGTTGGGCCTGTCATTGAACTGTCTTTACTTCAGGTTCTTCTCTATTTTTGTCCCTACAGTTCTTTTAGACAACAGTAATTCTGGGCCAGAAACCTATCCCGCCACTCGAGTCCCTATCTGTAATGTTGGGCATTTTGGCTAAGGTCACCCGCAATGAGTTCTTAGGGTCTCTTACCTCCTGAATCTCTGGTTCTTTCTAGAGGATCCCCACACCTCCCACTCCCGAGACTGCTTATTTCCATTCCATCTCTTGGGCCTCTGGGCTTCTCTCCTACCCCCTCCCATATCAATCCTGTTCTCCCTTTCCCCTCCCTTCTTTCCCCCTCTCCAATCCAAGTCCCTCCCTCCCTCTGACTCCCATTTTTATTTCCTTCCCCCTTCTAAGTGGTATTGAAGACTCCTTACTTGGGCCTTTTTGCTTATTACACTTCTTACAAGTCTGTAGGTTGTATACTAAGTATTCTCTACTTTTAGCTAATATCCACTTATCAGTAAGTACATACCATGTATGTCCTTTTGAATCTGAGTTACCTCACTCAGGATGATATTTTCTAGTTCCATTCATTGACCTGCAAAATTCATGATGTCCTTGTTTTTAACAGCTGAATAGTATTCCATTGTGTGAATGAACCACATTTTCTGTATTCATTCTTCGCTTGAGGGAACATCTGATTTGTTTCCAGCTTCTGCCCATTACAAATAAGGCTGCTATGAACATGGTGGAGCATGTGTCCTTGTGGTATGGTGGGGTGTCTTTTGGATATATGCCCAAGAGTCATATAGTCATATGCCCAAGATATAGGAAGAGTCTACCTGGATCTTCTGGTAGAACTATCTTTCGATTCTGGAAATACATTCTTCATGATACTTTCTTTAAACACTATACATGCTTCAATTAACGTATTATAACCTTTCAGAAAGTAACAAGTGCCTGGCTAATTCATTGTTTACTGAGACAAGTTATTATGGGAGAATATATGTTCTTTTACTTTCTCTTCTCATCTTTTCTCCTAAAATCTTTACAGAAATATATCTGTACAAGGTACATTATTCAAATGTCTTTTAAGAAGTATTTATCAAACACATGTTTATTTAACAAACACATTAGAGTCTTTAAGTCTTTTATATACATGAAAGTATGTTCACCATGCTTGTGGCTTGAGACTGCAGAAGTTAGCAGAAGGAATTGGATCCCTTGGAACAGTAATTATGGATCAGTCTGACCACTCTATGGATGCTCAGAACCAAGTCAGGGTCTTCTGCAAGATCCACAAGTGCTTTTGATAATGGGCCATGTTTCCAGCCCCATGTGGTACATTTTTATTACTAGGGAAATAAAACTTACTTTCTGCCTCTTCCAATCTACATAAAAAAGCTGATATTTTTTTAAATTTTTTGTTTAAATTGAGGGAAATAATGTGTCATCTGTCAGTAATATTTGTCTTCAAGATCAATTCTATAACACACTTATTTTAGAGTTGATGAATTGTTATTCACGACTAATATAAAATTGTAGGCTATGTGTGATTATAATCATGTAAAAATGAAATCATAATGGTTAACAATTATAAGTAGAAAACACAAGGGGTTTTAGTAGTAGAGAATTTTCTTTTGTTTGTATTTCACTGTATATTTAGTAATTTTCTAGGTTCATCTTACTTATAATGAAAAATATCTGATAGACTATTAAATAATATTTTCCAATTAAATTTATTAAGTTTACTGAGGAAAGAAGAAACTGCAATATATAGGAGGATATTTTTAGGAATTTGCATCTAATAACCTGGAATGTTGTTGTACATGTTATATATTCTATAACCATGGCCCTTTTTGTGGTATCCCTTGCAAAACTTGTAATCTACATGGAATCATTTTGAGGTCTGGATGTTTTCTTTGATGCCAAAAATAGTCCTCTAGTTTGTACTATTTTGTATATTACATGTCTATATGATAGAAAATGAGAAATATCAAATGAAATGCTTTAGTATTTAAGATGAATTCTGACAGATTCCCCTTAATATAATTAAGATTGACCACTCATATCTGTTTGACCTCAGTTTTTGTTGTTGGATTTCATAGAAATTCCCAAAATGGATTAGAGTAGCTCAATATTGCTTATCTCTCTTTGATTATAATTTTAAAAACTCACCTTCTTTCCAAACAGTTTTAAACAATTTTTCATGTACTGGAGATGTGCACAGTATAATACAATGATTTTTTCATTATCATTTACCTACATGAACCCTTAGGGAAATTCCATCATGCCCAATTATGAACATGTTCTGGGCTGAAAGCCCAATGATTTGATTCATGATCAAATGGTCATGTTAATATTATTGACAAAATGGCTTCTCATTATGGTTCCTCGTCATTCATTTCATAGGAACCTTCTGGTGTCCACCTTCACTTGGGGGTTATATGTACTCTGAGAAATATTATAACATTTTTTTTTCTTCCTCTCTTAGGAACGATTAAACCATTATTGATTTGCTGTTTCCTGTGGTGTTCTTAGCTTTCACAGATTGAAGGATTAGAATTGAAATATCTTTTCCTTTGGCACTCTACATATACCTTGTACCTTCAATGTCAGACTACACAATCTGAACGCTACTTTGAGTGGGGTCAAGGCTTCATCTCCTTACTAGTAGACTCTTCTGTCCTTTTGAATGTGGATCCCAGGGATATCTTCTGGATGTCTGAAGTTATTGCTAAGATGTATGTGAATTCTGATTTAAGTTAATTTTTGTTAGCTGGGAGAACTATAGAGCGAGAGTCTCCTTGATCTTCTAGGATGCTGTAAAATTTAAAAAGTTGTAAGATGTTCGAGGAAAACAGCTTGAATAGAATTTTGAATGGAGTTTGATTTAAACTGGAGCCAGACTCAGCCTGATTCAATTGGTATTTTAGTATTTTATCACGTTTTTTTTTTTTTTTCTCTCAGATTTTAGTGGCCATCTGTCCTTGCTTAAGCAAGGCCTCCAGTGTCAACATATAAACATACTAATCTTCTTCAACATGCAGTTCAGTGTTTGGGTTAAAAGGTGTATATAATCCAGGTCACTTTGCCAACTTCTTTAAGTCTTATTTTCTGGCCATGACTAAATATTATCATGGGAAGCATTTTACTATTGTGACTCCATCATTAAGAAAAATAGAAGATAATGTTCTGAAAAGTTTCCTCCTCCTCAGGGTAGACAGTACCCATCAGTTCCCCCTCCCCCAAGGATGCCTGCTCTAAAGAGCACATTCTTCACCATGCCTACCACAGTTTGTTTTCTTTCCCATACTAGGAAACAGCCTTCTTATGTGGATTATGTATCAGTTTTAAGGGATCTTAGAGATGACTCAGTTGATAAATCCTTGCAAATAAAGCACATGAACCTGGGTTTGAATCTCCAGCTTAGTTTCACATGTAAAGGCTCTTGTGGTGAGGCATACCTGCAAAGTGCAGTACTGAGAAAGTTGATAGAGGATGCTGTCTACACAGACACTCACAAAAATGCACACACACACACACTCACACACTCAAACACACACTCAACTACACACACAATCACAGACATACACACTCTCACATACACATATTCACACTGGCACACATGCTAGTACACACTCACACAAATACACAGAAATTCATACAAACACATGTACTCCCACACACAAAGACTCACACACACTGTCAAACACATATTAACACACACACTAACACACACACTCACACAAATACTCACTGAAACTCATACAAACACATACACTCACACACACATACACTCACACACATATACACTCACACACACAAACACTCATACACACTCATTCACAGACACAAACACAGACACAAGAACACCAGTTTTAAATATTTCTCTAACATTTTGTTTATTTTTCATTTGAAAAAATTAGGTTATAATATTATTTTTAAAATGTTTCCTTCCCCTTTCCTTCCACCAAACACTCCTATTTACTCCTCTGTATTCTTCTTCAAATTCATTGTCTCTTTTTTTATTGTTTTATATGTGTGGATATTTGTATATATGCAGATATGCATATATATATATATATATTCTACTCAATACCTATGTTCCTTGTTCATATGTTTTCAGTGCCACCTACCATTGAGTATTGGATAATTAATTTTGGTGCTCTTTGATGGGGAAGACTATTTCTCCTATTCTTAGCATTCCTTAGTTGCCTCTATTTCTTTGTTGAGGGTCAAATCTTCATGGGCTTTTCAGTATCAATTTTGACATGTTACTGTTGTCCTTTTTCAGGTTCTTTGGGCAGTCATGTTGGTGAGATTTATAGGTACAGTATCTGAAATTTCTAGGAGACAGTCTCACTCAATCTTTCTGATCCTCTTCCTCTTACACTCTTTCTGTCCACTCCTTCACAATGCTCTCTGGGCATCAGACATGGTTGTTTTTAGACATTGTGTTTTGTAGATGTATCCACTGGGACTGGGGCTTTTCAACTCTTCAGTTTGCTAAAATAATTTTGAATAAGCAAATTACATATGTACCATAAAAGCCACATCAAAGTCCATTTGGGATATTAGGTCTGAACCACAAACATGAGAGAAATCTTATAGAAATTTGTTTTAATTTAGGTTTTGCATTTCTAGTCATACACAAGCATATGTGCTAGGATCACTAATATTTTAAGGTGTGGATCATTTTTATTTTCAGGCCCCACTACCACTGCTACAAAGTTCCTAAATTTACATAACTGACCAAAAAAATAAAAATAATTTGAAGATCTGTTAGAAAGACTGTGATAATCTAAGGAGAAGGAGGATGATCTGCATCCCAGACTGAAAGCAATCCTGTTTTTCAAGTTCCATAGCTATATGTAGACAGAATAATCTAAAAATAATACTAATGTTGAAACTTTTGTGATAAAATTATGACTCAGAATGACAATCATCGTAAGTCTCAGTATGCAGGGAAGATAACTACAGTCAAAAAATATAAAATAAGAGAAACTGGAGGGCAGCAGTAATGTATTATCTCCTTGTGATTGTAATTAATTTTTGGGAATGGAGAACCATTTTTAAAACAAGTCCTGAACTTTAAATTCATTCTTTTGACTATTATTTTAAATCTTTTCACTATCATTTATTGTATACCATGTGAAGTTTGATAAAACACTATTTCTTTTATTTTTTGAGGTTATAATAAAATCTTTCTTTGCCTTCTCTTTCCTCTAAGTGTTCCCACAAACTACCTCTTGCTCTCTTTCAAATTCTTAGCTTATTTTTCATTAATCGTTGTTATGTAACATGTGTATATACATACACTTTCCTAAGTAGGCAAATATCCTCTTCTCAGTCTGTATAGTATTATTTGCATCTATGTTTTTAAGGCTGACCATTTCATAGTAGATAGCCAACCAACTGGTGTCTTTTCCCTAGAGGAGACTTTCTTTAACTCTCTGCATTCCTTATATGCTTGTAGTTCTTTGTGTAGGATTGAAGTTCTGTTAACTTTTTCCTGTCTATGTTGGCATGTCCATTGATATCATCCTTGTTTAGCTCATGTCCATGCAATCAGACTGGTGACACCATGTGAGCATAGCTCCAGAAACTACTAAGAGACACAATCTTCCTGTAGACTTTCTGATCACAGTGCTCTTAGAATCTTCGTGCCCTCCTCCCCCAAACGGTTCCCTGGTGTGGGTGTTATATTTTAGATGAAGCCTAGGTTCTATAATTATGCATTTTGATTGATTGTAGCTTTTTACAATAGCATCATTCTGTTGAAAAGAGAATTTTCATTAATGAGGTATAGACAACCTGTGGGTATAATAACAACAAAATTTTCTAATGTAGTTAGGGAGGAATAATGCTGGTTTTCGAAAGTGGTAGTTGTAGAGTCTCTTCTAAGATCCAAGACCTCATTAGACCTAGGCAAATGGTTAGGTTTCCAGTACCAGGAAGGATTTCTCTGTGGTTTCTCAGATCTTTAGTCCAATTTGGGTACTGTTGGTTACCAGCAAAGTATGTCTGAAGTAGAAATTTCTGGCTTCTTTAACATCTCAGTTGTGTTATGTAATGTTTTTCTGGAGGCTGTCTTGTGAGAGAGCTTGTAATATTTTGCCGAAAACAGACACTTGTGAGGGCACATGATATTTAGAAAGAATACACATAGAACCCTACAAAGAGTGAGAAGATGCCCTTGCATTGCCAAGTTGCACAATGTTTAGCTTCTTTTCTGGGCTTTGTTGGTCTTGGTTTTTTCTTGGTCTTTGCTGTTCTTTACTGCTCCTTGATGGTCTTCACTTCACAGTAAGAAACATGCTAATGAACTTCTTATGGTATTTCAGCTGCTTCTGGATGCTTCCCCTGATTCCTGCTGATTGGATCAAGCCTTTCTCTTCCTGCTGGATCATGGGGCTGCACTGATACTTGTTTGGTGTTTGCTATTGAACTGGGTTGCTGGTATCCTGACAAGGAAGAGTGGAGCTGCCCCCAACACTACTTATAAAAAGGTCTACAACTCTCTTTTACTATTAACTTTCTTTCTGTCCTGCCTGTGGCCAGTGTATTAGAAAGCAGGTTGAAGCATTTAAGAACCCCAAATAAAGTAAGTTTTGAAATAAGTCTAAGCCTACATATGTGTGAAACTGATACAGCTTATAGTTATCATGTCATGTTGATAACTGATAAGTGTGGTTCATAGGCACAAAGGTGTTTCCCAACCAATATGTGTTATTAGATGACTCTTAGATTCCTCATATTATATAACAAATGTTATATAATTTGAGGAATCTAATTATATAACATTAATTATATAATTAACAAATGTGAATCTATTTGTTTTTTATTAATTTTGACTGCCAGTAAGGAGACTAGATTGAGACCCCTCTATCTCTAGGGAAATCTATAAGAATTTATTAGGTGAGAATAAAAATCAAGAACTTATGAGTCTGTACAAATTATATATATTTTGACATGGAAATTTTACTTTATTTTTATTAGGATGGTTTTCAGTCATTTCTTGCCCCCATTGCCCTGCTTGTGAAACTTGGAAAAATTTCAAGCTTGCAGTCTGAGGACACACATTAATATTCTGCTGCTTCTAGAATACATAAACTAAAAATCAAACAGTGAGTTGACCCTCCTTAGAAGTGGAGCTGCGTGCTTGGTTACCAGTTTTGTCAACATTGAGGGGATCTTTAACTTGTACAGATAAGCAGCTTGAACCAATTCTCAGGAGAAGCCTTGCAATAGCTGAGAGGGAACTAAGATGCCCCTTGGCCTGATGACTATCCCGCAGTATGCCAGCTGCATTTCACTGTATCTTAGCTTGAAATAACTCAAGTTAAGGTAATAAAAGTGTGTGTTTCCATTGTTTCTATGTCTAGTCAACAATGTAAATTATAGTTTTTGAGGTATTCTTTCACAGTTGTGGCCAATCTATTCCTATGAGGAAGGAGAATATATCTCATACTTGTATCTGTAAATCACTGTACAGATATAATACAGGGATAAATATGCTATACCACCATGTTTCCAAAGTTTCATAAGAGGGACTAAGCTAGTGTTTAATAATATTTAGAGCTATAATTGTGAAAATAATAAGTTTATCAAACTTTGACCTATGACAGATACTTGATACATTTAACCTTCACATGTGTTTTAGTTCTCTGTGTTCATTTCTGGTTAATTATAGTCTTTTACCATCTTCATGCTTGTACAGATCATATTTAACCATGTATAAGAAGCATTTGAGAAATATTATAGACAAGGATATGTATGTGATATATGTTGAGCAAATACTTTCATAGTACGAACACACACACATACACACACACACACACACACATATATATATATACATACACACACATATATATACACATACACACACACACACACACACACATATATATACATACACACACATATATATACACATACACACACCCCTCCCCCACACATATGGCAAGATTTAATGTTTTCTTGTCAGAAAATATTCTCAATTCCTCTATGATGCAGTTTTGTTTTGCAAGAAGACCCTGTTGACATGACCTGTTTAGTCATTTTATTTCATCTGACTCTTCCCCTTCAGACACTAGAATGAGCTTAAATGAAGAAGTGACATTATCTGCCATTTTGCACATCCCCTGCCAAAACAGACAGCTTGACATTAAGTAATTTTTTCATGTTTATTTTAAAAGTCTTCTCATTAAAATAACTGGCCAAGATCCTATGAACTCAAGTGTCTCTCTATTTTATCGTTTCCAGAGAGACCATCTAGATGAAACCAGGCATGTTTAGACAAGAACAAATAATGGCAATAGCATTTAAAAGGTGCAATAAGAGAATTATATACAAAAGACAGCTCCAGCACAAAGAAGGATGGAGTGAAAGGCTTTCCACACAAAATGACAATTGCACTGAGTTTCAAACAGAAGTACAACATTTCTTAGTGAGCTGAGAACAAAAGGGCAATCCTATTAGAGGCAAAAAGAAAGACCAGGAAACAAGCTGCCTTAAAGCAAATTGAGCCGCACAATGGTTAACTATGAGAGGTAATGCATTTATTAATTACATAGAAATAACGAGTCACAATGTATATATACGACAGCAAATTATATCCTATATGTTGAATGTGTATAATTATCTGTCACCATTTTAACAAAGCAATTTTGCTTCTGGAACAGCAAGAAATCCAGAATAGTGGAGGTAGACTACTGTAGGTCTAATGGGGCTGCAAACTCAAAAGCTGGGCAAGGATAGCTGATGAGAACCACTGCTGGTAGGAAAGCATTCAGCCATTTTCCTTGTAGGCTATGGTAAGACTATGGTGGCTTTTACTAGAAGGCCTTCAAGACATTTTTCTTACAAAACATAATGCCAAGTCATTTTCATGAGGAATGTAGTGGATGGTCTGTGAAAGACACTGGATGATTGACAGACAGGGAAAACCAATAGTCATCTCTGTGTCTGTGATGGGGTACATACATACTTCACTGGCCATTGGAAGTTGTGTCACAACACTAGGAAAGAGATAGATGTTTTTATCTTATTTATTATTTCCAATGAAGAGAGTAGAAAGGGTTCAGGATTTGTGGGGAGAAAGGACAAATGAAAGAACTCTAGGTTGTATATAGTTACAGTGTAATTGAAGGTAGTTGCTGGCCTGCTTGCAAGCATTCTCATATGCTTGATTGGAATTAGAATTACAGGCTAAAATTTCTCAAATTTGTTAGGTAATATTTTGGTCCTCTATTGGTTGCAAATTTATGTTTGTGAAGGTTTAGGGAGGATGGGAATTGAGTCAATGACATATTTATGTAATAGCTGAATTCCTTTAGCTATATATAATAATATAATGTGCAAAACTGCTCACAGTGGAAGGCTGGGACTGGTATCAGTTCTCCATAGAATATACTGGCACCAGTGCAGTTCCTTTTTCCATATGTTCTTCACTCAACTGTATGATTACGATCTACTTTCTCTTGTTCTTAGTGGCTCCTGATGCCTCAACAATGTCTGCATTTTCCCTTCAGAAAGGAGCTGATCTGGGGGCTCTAAGATATCTTTTTGCCCCTCCCTATGGTCCCTGTAGATTTATTTAGGGGTGTGCTTTTTATTTACCTATTTTTTAATGTTTTCAATTTATTTTTTATTAATAATTCTATTCATTTACATCTCAAAAGATATCCCACTTCCCAGTTACCCCTCCACAAGTCCCCCAACCCACAACCTCCCTTTCCTCTCTCGCCTTTGCCTCTATGAGAGTGCTCCCCTAAATACCCACCCTCTCCTGCCCCACTGCCCCAGCATCCCCCTATGCTGGGGCATCAAACCTCCACAGGACCAAGGGCCTCTCCTCCCATTGATGTCAGAAAAGGACATCCCCTGCAGCCTATATATCTAGAGCAATGGATCACTCCCTGTTCACTCCTTGGTTGGTGGTCTAGATCCTGGGAGCACTGAGTGTTGAGGCCTGCTGATGTTGTTCTTCCTATGGAGTTGCAATCCCCCTCAACTCCTTCAGTCCTTCTGCCAGCTCTCCACCAGGGTCCCTAAGCTCAGTCTGATGGTTGGCTGCAAGCATTGTTGGGAGCCGCCTGAGCACCCACATCCGCCATTACAAGATGGCGCCTACATTCGGCCGAGGACAAGTTGTAAACAGGCTAGTGCGCATGCACCTGGTAATTTTCCACTTCAGAATCTCAGCCTCTCTCGTGGCGGCATCTGGCCTGGTGTGCGGGAGCCAATGGGGAAGCTCCATGTCCCAGGCAAGCGCTGTGACCCATATAAAGGGCGGGTATTCTATTGTTCTGAGTCTCCATTCGTGGCAAGCTTATGCTCTCCCTCTCAAGATGCATTAAAGCTGTTACTGCAGAAGGATCCTATGTGTGCCGCGTCGTTCTTGCTGGCGAGACCGTAGCGCGGGACAAAGCATCCACATATGCATTGGTCAGTTGCTGGCTGAACCTCCCAAGGAGCAGCCACACCAGGTTCCTATCAGCAAGTGCCTCTTGGCAAGGGCAACAGTGTTGGGTTTTGTGTCTGCAGACAAGACAGATCCCCAGGTGGGGCAGTCCCCAGATGACACTTCCTTCAGTCTCTGCTCCATTTTTGTCCCTGTTCTTCCTTTGGACAGAAACATTTCTGGGTTAAAAACTTTGAGATAGGTGTGTGGCCCCATCCCTCGACCGGGGGCTGTGCCTGTCTAGTGGAGGTGGTCTCTGCAGGTTCTATCTCCAGTTCTCTGACAAAATCATCCCTGTTGAGTCGTGGGAGCTTCTTGTTTCTCTGGTGTCTGGGACCCTCCAGTGGCTATCTCCATTTCCTCATACCCCCTGCTACATATTTTTATTCAATTTCCTGACCCTCTGTACCGCTCTTCTGTTCCCTCCTGATACTGCCCCCTTATACACTCCCCGTCCTCTCTCCTTTATACACACTGGTGCATGGTCAAAATCACAGTGGTCAGGACCTTAAAGAAAACAGAGCTCCTCCCCACCCCCACCGTTGCCAGAAGAAATCAACTGTGAAAAGCTATACCTCAGCACCACTATCACAGTTTAAAAGAGTTTTCATCAATGGCTTCCTGTCTTAGACTGTTTCTTTTTTGGGGGGGGGGCATGAGAGTGCACAGATGCATTCTATGTCTACCATTCTCATCTTTGAATATGCAGTCATTGATTCCACTGCAAAAAGAAGTTTTCTTGCTTTTTATAGCCAGTAGCAGCATGGAGCATGGATCCCCATATGCTTTCTGGCTACAATGCTGGCCACAGACATCAACAGAGCTTCAGGTAGCAACACAAACCAGGGCTGCTGGTTTCTATGGGCTTCGGTGATAACATGGGATACATACATCAACATGGCTCCAGATGAAGAAGGGACCATGGTCTGTCTGTGTTCCCAGTAATGGTCTCATTGATAGCCTTCATACACTAGAAATACATGCACAAATGCATGCACAAGCAAATGTGTTTTAATTGAAAAAAAAAAAGTATTGTAAGCTACATTTTCCTTATATGTAAAAAGATGTACCAGCACCTGTCCTATTACCTTGCAGTACCAGAGAATCTATGACAAATTTCCATCGCCGTACTTTATAGGACATATATAATATAATGGTACAAAGAAATATTGCTCAGACCAAAAAAGTATTTGAAATTGTAACTCTCACAGTTCTGTTATTGTGTGTTGCACACTTCATTTTATCATTTAAAAATAATGAGTAAAATAATATCGTTTGTGTCTCACAAAACTAGAGTTTAGGAACCTACACATTAGAATCGTCAGTTACATTCGCTATACTTTATTCTACAGACGTCAAGCAATTGTAACAGAATTCCATTTTAAGTTCTGTGATGTTATGACAGTATCTGTAACTTGGAATACTTTTCATATTCATGAATCAATTTGCATACCATTTAATATTCTCCTGCTTTGCTTCACTTGTGATATGCTATGTAAATTGCCAACTCAATTTTCAAACACTGTGGTAAGCATGTAGTTAGAGGCAATGATATGCCATAGCACTTACACAAAGAAATCAAAATATTTTCAGGCACACAATTGAAGACTCCTATGTGAAGGGATTTTATACTTTCATTTCAAAGTCAGTTCCCTTCCAAAGCCAGTGTATTCGAAATCAAACTGTCCAACAATTTGAAAATGCTTAGAGCTTGCTCTTTCACAATGACTGCCTCTTTTTTATTCATTAAAGAGAATTCTCATTATCTCTGATCTTATAACCACATTCTAAGAGGATTTTAAATCTCATTGGACTGTGTTAGCTCTAGTTTTATTTATTTATTTATTTTTGATATTTTGCTCACTGGTTTAGAAATCCATGTGTAATTAGAGCAGACCCTCTCACAATATTAGCAAAATAATTAGTACAAAGAGGTTAACTATGCAGTGAACCTTTTACATTATGTAAATAAGTAGTTTAACAGGGAACTAAGAACTTAGAAATTATAATGTTCATAGGTTAGGGCATGGGTCATTCTGCTATGTTCATGTGTGCAGCCTTTATTTCAAGATAAGCAGATTTATCTTTTCAAATATTTATCACTTAATATTGGTTGATACATCCAAGTTCCAAGTATATTATAATGCCCTGATTCCCACAGTCACCCTACTAAATAACACTCCAGGAGTCCTTCACCTATCTGACTGAGACTTGCATTAATCAATACGTCTATTCAGGCCTTCCTCTGCCAACTTTTCCTACTATTTATTGCCAGTCATTTATCTCTTAACTTTGAGAATATAAACTTTTCAGATTGCATATGTGAACAGTAGGTTAATTATATTTCTGTGCCACATCTGGCTGACTTTATGTAGCATCATGACTACAGTCTCTATGTAAATACTGACAGTTTTCTATTCTTTTTCATGGCTAAATAGTACTCAGAAGCTTGGAGTGGCACCTCCGTATGTATGTGGGTAGGCAAATGTTCTGCGTATCACATTTCCTTACTACATATTATTTATCCACTTATTCTCTGATGGAAAGTTTTTATTGTTGTTCTTGGTTCTTTTAGCTACTGCCAATGGTGATTTTACAAATAGAAAACTGCAAGTTTCTTTGACATACTAATATAAATTTTTGTGTCTTAATGTCCAATAATGTATTGCTGAATCACCTGCTTGTTTTATTTCTTATTTTTTTTATTCTCTAGGTGGACATATTGTTCTTAGATCATATCTTTCTTCTCTCCATTCAACTGTGTTCACAACTCACCCAAAATGTCCTCTTCCCAACTTCATATTTTCCTCTCTCTTTCTCTCTCTCCCTCTCTCCTTCTCTCCCTCCCTTTCTTCCTCTCTCTCTTCCTTCCTCCCCCTTTCTCCCCACTCCCCTCCCTCCCTCTCTCTCCTCTCTCTGTCTCTGTCTCCTCAGTCTCTCCTGCTCTCTTTCTCTCTCTCTCTCTCTCTCTCTCCAATGTTTTTATGTATAACCTTGGCTATTCTTGAACTCTGTAGAGGAGGCTGGCCTTAAACTCAAAGATTCTCCTGCCCTGCTGCTGAGTTCTGGAACTAAATGCCTGCATCTTTACCACCTGACTTCTTTAAATTTTAAAATTTTAATATGATTAATTTTTTTTCCTTTCTTTTCCTCAATCCAAGTCTTCTCCTATACCTCTCCTTATTCTCCTTCAGATTAATTTATTTTACAACATACCAACTCAGCTTATGGATGTGTGCATGTTTATGACCATCTGGTGGAGCACAGTCAACCTACCAGTGACCACAATTTTACAGAGAAATGATTCCCTCTTCCACTCATAAGAAAGAGTTTCTCAGCTAAGGCGTGAGACATCATGATTTTATCTCTACTCAATGCTAGAATTTGAACTGGCTTGATCATGCCCAGTTTAGGCAACCATAGCTGAGTGCATTTGTTAGTGTCAAAGCTTTATCATGTACAAAAGATTATTTTAAAGCACTTCTCTCCATCTAGAAGAACCCCATTCTATTTTCCAGAATGGCTGAATTACTTTACCCTCCTCAATGACATTGATGCTACATATTGACTATCTCCCAATCACTCCTTGTCAACAGGACCTCTTACCTTTACCTTAATTTGCATATTTGGGTTATGTTGTTTATATTACTATTCCAAATTTCATTCATGGACATATGATCCAACCCACATTTTTTTTCTTCAATCAGTGAATTTTATCTTCATGCAAGCACTTTGGTTTAGAGAAAAATTGAGGGAAAATTCAGCAGTGTCCTACATATTTGCACAGACACAGAGTTCCCCACTTATAACACACTGTTAGTAGGATATATTTGCTATAGCTCATTACCTAACATTAAGGTACTGTTAGCTAATGTCCAGATTGTTTACATTAGTACTTGATCTGTGCTGAGCTGGTTGGAGCTTTGGTAAAGCATGGTATCATGGATCCATTATTTCACTGTCCTGAAAATGCCAGGACCTTATTCCTTCATCTGTCCTTTGCCCCACATGTACAAAATTATCTTGCAAGTACACCTCATCTCCCCTTTCTATAATGCCATATAATTAGATACAAATATATTATAAACATTTCATTAATTTTTAATTAACATATTTATTTAAGTTTTCTTGCTCTTTTTGTGGCCTGATCAAATATTTATTGTTATCACTGCGTAATATTACAAAGAAAGTGGGTGACACTGTTTGATCATGCCTACACTAGTAATGTATAGCATGGTGCTTCCTTGTTTCAGTAGTTATAAATAACGCTGTTCTAAATCTTTATGTTCAGCATATGAGTTTTAGATTTTACTACAAAATACCTGGAAGAATAACTGCCATGGAGTTTACTACATTTTTTTTTTAGCAGTTTAAGAAGCTGCTGAGTTGCCTACCCAAGTGGTGTTTCCAATTTACACTCTGATCAGAAGTAAATGTGAGTTCTTGCTGTCTCATGTGCTTGCATTTGATTTGCACAGTATTTGGAATATTAGTCACCATAAAAGTTGTATAGAAGTATCTGAAGTTGTTTTAAAGGAAGGTCCTTAGTCATATATGCTACTATATATCCTTTCACATGCACATTGACTTAACATATATTCTAGGGTGAAATGCCTGGGATCATTTTCCAAATGCATATTTAAATGTTTTATTAATGTTAAGTTTTAAGAAGTATTAGTATATTTTAGATTTAAGTCCTTAAAAAAACATGTGTTTAAGTAACTTCTTTTTGCCTTTACTGTTAGTACTTTAATTATATTCAGAGTGCCTGTCACTGAAAGTCCATACTACCACTGGGGGCCATGTTTAATTCTAAGGAGCTATGTCTGAGTCCACGGTCCTAACACATCCATGGCTTGTGTTGATGTCAGAGGTCTATGTTCACACCAAATCAAGGGTGGATGTTACTGGTCAGGATAGTCATTTAAGGCCATGTTGATGTGCAAGCCCTGTGCTGAGTTTGCCTTGCCTATCACTGGTTTAAGAAAACTAGTGCCTACATTTACCGGAGCAGCACAGGAGAGCTATCTCTGTTGGCATGGAATGAGGGAGGGTGAGCTGCCCTGGCCTCTTACCAGCTGCAGCACTCAGGAGAGCAGGTCTCTTTTCTCACTTGGGTAGCACATTATAGCTGGCCTGGTTGCATGGTCATGGGAGAGCTGACCCCAAGGGCATGAGATGGGAAACACTGACCCTGGTGGTACAATCACAGGACAGCTGGTGGGTTGACCATCTCAGCTTCCATCAAGGCTTCTGTCCAAGGCTCTGAGTTGGCCCAACCCAAAATCAACACTATCTATGAACTGTTGAAGCAGGTAAAGGGGTCAGTCCTGCAGATCCCAAGCTGTGCAACAACAAGATATCTGTGAAGAGTCTATATGATGATTCACTATTGCTAGGGTAGCAGGAGTAAGAGGTCTCAAACCATACCAATGACTCACTGGAATGAATATGTGCAAGTAAAGATGTGTGGAAAAATGGGTATGCTGTGTGCCACAATGTGACACACTGCAGCTTCCTTGGCAAGAATTTTTCAATTTTGTTTATTATTATTATTATTATTATTATTATTATTATTATTATTATTATTCTCATCATCATCATCATCATCATCATCATCATTATCACCATTAGTCTTTTTTGTGGAGGATGTTGCAAGGGAAGAGGGTAGATATAATGGGACAGAAAGATGAATGGGATTGGGGTACATGATATGAAATTTACAAACAGTCAATAACAAAAAGAGTGTCTGCTACATGTCAGAAGTAGAAGCCAAATTTTGATGATTTCATCTATCAATTGCCTCTTTGGTAGATTTTGCTTTTTCTTCATTAACCCGCTTTGAAACTGATATTATTTATTTTCTAGAGTTTTAAATATTTTACCTTGTTTTGGTCCCTGTATTTCTATGGGTATATTTTCTCAAGTCATGATTTTGTTCCCTTGATCTTTATATCTATTTGTCAAGAAATACCATGTTGGCTGTCTAAAGGATAGTTGCATAGTAAACCCTTCCTGTCAGAGTCTTTTCTGTGCCTACTTCTCAATATTGTGTTGCTTATTTTTTCCTTTGGTTCTCCTACAAACTTTCAGGCATGTCCAAACTGTGAAGTGTGAGGTTACCTTTTACAAATGTGGTAGACACTCTTATGGTTATACTGAAATGTGTGTGACTTGCAGGTCACTTGACCCTAAACTACTTTCTTTTTAAAATGTAGGACAAAGTATAGGGCAAAACTCCTGTATATAAGTTTCATTTACATGGCTATTGTATAGGAAGATCTGCTCTGACAATGGATAATACTGTGCATATTTAAATGTGCTTGAAGGGTCTTGCTACCACCTTAATTGTCTATCATAAAATATCAGACTAAACATATTTTAAAGATTGCTATAAATTTCTTAATTGAGCCTTTTACCACTAGCTCCATCGATATCACCACTATTATTAGTTCAAGGTACATGATGGGAGCTAGCTCCATCCTGATGTTTAGTTGACATAACTTTCTTTCTTAACGAAAGCTCATAACAGTGATAGACATCTTGATGTCAAGATTTAGTTTCCTTTCCAGAGCATTTAAATAAAATAAATTATAAATAAATCAATGAAACATGCATATAAATAAAAATGTATGTTCCAAAATGATTACCTTGTATAAGATTTCCCATTTGATGAGAACACAAGGTTTTCAAGCCTATAATAGCCTAGAGCCTGCATTTTACCACAATAGGCATTTTTTTGGTTTTGTGGAAATCATGATTTTAGATTTTTGAAGATATAATATTTACAATAGTATTATAAGGTTTTACAAATGGAACTACAATGTTGAATACTGAAAACACTAAGAAATGAGTATTGTCATTATTTTCCTTGTCACTTTCTGTCCTTTAAAAATACTTTATCTTCATTTGGAGGGATTTTTGGTTAAAGTTCATACAATATATTTTATTCATGTTTTCTCTCCTCTTGGACTTCTCCTAGATCCTCCTCACCTCCCTACCTATCACACACCATGTTCTAACTCTCTTCCCATAAAAAATCAATCATTTAACAAAAAAAAAAAAAACCCAAAAGAAACAAGAAACAAAACAAAAACAAAAACAAACAAACAAAAAAGTGACGGTAAAAATGCCCAAACAAAACAAAGATACAAAAAGACCAAAAAGTAAACTTAGAGTTAATTTTTGTGGACCAACTATGCAAGGGCAGGGAGCCTGCCCTGAAAGTTTATATATAAATATATATATATACTCAGAACTAAAGGACAATAGCAATGAAATGAGTTCTTACTTGTATTGTTTGAACTTAATATAGAATTACATTTTCTACCTTCCCTTTTCTCTCTCCAAACTTTTCCATGTATTCCTCTGTCATTCACATTCAAGTACTCAATTTCATATATATATATGTGTGTGTGTGTGTGTGTGTGTGTTTGTGTGTGTGTGTGTTTGATATCTCAATCCTTATAGTAACATATGTGTATGTGATTTTTTTAAAATGATCTTAATCCTTCCCATGACTGTTTTTACCCACAAAAACAGTTCCCTTCTATTTCAATACATTTAATTTCTTTGAAAACTGAGCTTATTGTCCATGTGCTTCTGCCAAGTTAAGAGTAGAACAGGTTTCATTACTACATACGACTTGGTTGCCTGTTGACTGGGTTTACCCTGTTTCCTTACCTTTATTGTTTATTTCTTGCATTTCTTCTACTTCTGGAAGCTCATATCTCCCCTAATCACCATAACCATTCTTTCCAAATGAGTTTTCCATCCGTGTATGTTCACTCATTTTTTTCCTAAGGAGAAGAAGCACATCAAAACTGACATAATTAGGAATGTCTTGGAATGGATATGGAAATGAAGACACTAGCATGCCTTCTCTTTATCATTCACATCCTTATAATTATTGACTTAATTTTTATTAAATTATTTACTTTTTCTTTTAAAATTGAACAGTTTCAAATAAACCCCAAAGATATAGTTTAGCCTGTTTGTCAGTTCATATTTTTTAAGATACATGGATCATGTCTTAACATTTATAAGATGTAGAGATTTTCTCATGTAGTCACAGTTCAGTTGCAGTTTGAGGTTTTAGGTGAAATTTTTTTTTTAAATTTGTTTAAATTCAAATCCAAGTAAGAGATATTTATTGAATTTAATCACATTTCTAGGATTTTTTTTTTTGTTTTTCGAGACAGGGTTTCTCTGTGTAGCCCTGGCTATCCTGGAACTCACTCTGTAGACCAGGCTGGCCTCAAACTCAGAAATCCACCTGCCTCTACCTCCCTAGTGCTGGGATTAAAGGCGTGCGCCACCACTGCCCAGAATTCATTTGATCAACTACATTCTGCCCTTTTTTGTTTTGCTTGTTGATGAGTAATCATGCCCCTTTTTATTTGTATGTTTTATAATTTTCACTTTTGGCAACAAGGTTTCCCAAAATGCAGGCTGGCCTCACGTTCCTCATGTCATGAGAATCACCTTGAATTCCTGATCTCCCTGATGCCCAGTTTGCAGTGCTGGGATTTTCCCCATACCTGGCAATGTTGTGTGCTATCCAATTACCTAATTTTTTATTTGTCTCTATATAATTTTGTTCACAAGATTTCCAAATGCAAATAATCTTGGAAGACTTTGTCTATAATTAATTCATGTGGGAAGTAAATTGGGGTAAGACTTTGCTCTTAATATTGATATATATATTTCATGTCTTATTGTTCCAACTTTAGTGACAGTTAAAATTGGCTAGGGCATTCTGACATTAAACTTTGATCCTCCTATTGTTGATTCTCTAATGTCTTACATTGATTTACCCTCAATTCATAATCAGATAACAATGACTCATGTTCTTATGTATGGGTATTAATGCTCCACAGTGACTATTAGTGAGACAGCAAGGTGGAAAAACCATAACAACAGTCGTGATCAGAGCCAGTGCAGTGGGAAGGGAAGTTGGATTCTGAAAATTGCAGCATATACTTGGAATGGTCTGAGAAAAATCCTTCACTGGGGCAACTACTTATGAGTTCGTGATACCTTTTGCTCTAGGATTGAGTCTGGACATTTTAATCTCTCACCTTTCCTACCATCTGCCTTTCCCTGTTCACTCATACATTTACTTTGCAACAATTCTTAAGTGCAGCCTTTATAATCTGCCTGCTTAAGAAGCAATCAAAATGGTTGAGATCAAGAAAAATGACCCCAAATGCTAGAGAGGAAAGGGGAATCCTCTCTCATTTATTGTTCTTGGGATTTCATATTTGTGTAACCACTATGTAAATAGTTTTAAAGTGATTTATTCATCTTTTTATTTCTCTTATGAGCTTTTGTGTTTCCTTATATGTATGTGTGTATAAAAGTAATAGATATGTGGATCCTCTGGAAGAGCAGTGCTCTTAACTACTAAGCTATCTCTTTGCCCTCCACATGTTTTTTTCTTACTTGTGGATTATAACATCAAACCTTTATATGTATTTATATGAACTGGAGTTACCACAGAATCCAAGAAAGAACAAAGAACATATGAGGTAGCATAAAAGAAGCTATAAACAGAGGTATAGTAGGACACAGGTGACAGATACTTTTTAAATGGAGCTATGCCACCAGGGGTAATAATGTTCCCACAAGCCATTGACTATACAAACCCAAAATTCAGTGTCTTAGTTGGCGTTTTATTGGAGCTGTCTTACAGTTTCATAGTTTCAGTCTATCCTCATCATGTTGAGAAGTATGGCAGTATCCAGGCAGACATGATGCTCTAGAAAGAGCTGAGTGTTCTACGTCTTGATCCAAAGACAGCCAGAAGAAGACCATCTCCTGCAGGCAATCTGGAGGAAGAGCTCATTCCACAGTGGGTGGAACTTGAGCACAGAAGCCTTCAAAGCCCACCTACGTAGTGACATACTTTGTCTAACAAGTTCATACCTCATAATATTGCCACACCTCCTAATAGTGTCACTTTCCATGGGCCAGGCATTTTCAAACCAATACATTCCACTACATCACCTCCATAGTCTTGTTCAAACATATGAGTCTATGGAGGCCATACCTAGCCATAAAATAATGCAAAATACATTTAGTACCACTTCCAAAATCCACATAGTCTGTCACAATCTAATGTCTCAAAGTCCAAAGTTCAGAATCTCTTCTGAAATTCATGCAATCTCATAACTGTAATCCACTATAGAATTAAAATCAATAAGTGGATCACATACTTCCAACATCATAGCATTAAAAATTACCATGATAAAACATCATACTGAACAAAAGCAAGACCAAAAGCCAATTGGGCAAGCTCCAAACTATACATCTCCAGGTCTGATGTACAACTTATTTCAGCTGTGTTGACTGCAATAGACTTTCTTGGGCTGTTTTCACTCCCTGTTAGCATTTCTCAGCAGATAACCGATGGTTGTGGCGTCTCTTATATCTTGGGGTATCCAAGCCAAATGCAAATTCATAGCTTCTTCTTCTAAAGTCTGAGATCCACACATTATCTCTGAGTTACTCCAAAGGCTTGGTTCAATTCTCCAGACCTTCCCACTGTATTGCTCTAGGTTCTGGCTGACTCTACTTCATTGCTGCTGCTGTTCTTGGTGCTCATCCCATCGCACTGGTATCTCCAATATGCTGGGGTCTTCCACAACAACTAGTATTTACTAGCAGCCTCTCGTAGAGTCTCTTCATGCTGCTAATCCTCAACATCTTTGCAGGACCCCTTCAGTTCTGGGCTGTCAACTGCAAATGAGGCTGTACCTTCACTAATGGAATTTCCTGGCCTCTCATAGTGACTATCCTCACCTGCTGTTCATCACCCCTTCATGCCTTCAAAACCAATACCACTTGGGTGATTCTTCACATTACCAAGTCCAGCTGCCAGAACCAGGTATATCTCTAGAACACAGATTCTTTGTGCTCTTAGAAAACACTTCCCAGAACATTTTAAATTAGTGGTCCTGGTCTCTTTTTAATCATGTCTAATATCTTAGCTCCATCTAACTAGCATCCTTTTTCCTGGTAACCCCTTCTACCCTTGATTCTAAAGCCAGAGCTACATAGCCAAAAATGCTGAATTACGCTGCTTGCTGGGAAGGGAATATGGCACCCTTGTTCTAGTACATCATCAACAGCTTTCTATTTCCCAACTTCTTCAATGATTAAACTTGGCTGTCCTGGAACTTGCTCTGTAGATGGATTTGGAACTCATAGATCTACATGCCTCTGTCTCTGGAGTGTCGGGATTAAAGGCCTGGACTATCACTATTGGACTCAAGCCTTCTTTTACTTTTTCACAAGATCTTTATGAGTTCTGGATCACAGTTCATGCAACGTATAGTCAAGACAACCAAGAATAGCTATTACAATGAATGCCTTCTCAATTTGACACATAATCAAATCTCCTTATATATCCAAATGAAAACAATAACCCAGTCATAATAATGTCTAACATGATATAACTGTTCCTGTTCAACTGCAAACTCATAAACAATAAGCTTAGCTGGGTGGGATCTTGCCCCAATGTCACTATTCCCTTAGTTGCATTTAATATTCTTGAACACAGGATTTAGCTCTATTGCACATTTCCTGGTACCCCTTTAATACTTGAACCATACATATTCTATTTTTCCTTTCTCAGCTTGCTACACTTGATCAAAACACTTCTCAAAAGAGTGAGCCACAGGAGAGTGTCCAAAATGGGTTGGTTTTAGAATTCCATTTTCAATGCAATTAATATGAATCTCTTCACTATAGCCTCAGGCAGAATCTTTGGACAATGGAAAAACCCACCCACCTTCTTTACCAAAATATCACAGGAACAATCTCTAGGCAACATGCTAAAATTTTTCTCCTCTGAAATCTCCTGAGTTGGACCTCTAAAGTTCAAATCACCCCCAGTACAACTGTTTTCCATATTCTGACTAGGATGGCCCATTAAACCCTACTTAGAGCTTCCTACTGCTTTCCAAAGCCAAAGCCCCAATGCCACATTCCTCAAAACAAAAGCATTGTCAGGCCCATCACAGCAATGCACCAGTCCCTGGTACCATCTTCTGTCTTAGGGTTTTATTGATGCGAAGAAACACTATGACCAAGATAACTTTAATAAAGGAAAACATTTAGTTGGGGCTAGCATACAGTTTCAAAGATTTAGTCCTTTATCATCATGGTGAGAAGCATGGGATTGTCTAGATAGATATCATGCTCTAGAAGACCTGAGTGTTATATATCTTGATCCAAAGGCAGCCAGAAGGAGAATGTCTTCTGTAGGCAGACAGGAGGATCTAATTCCATAATGGATGGAGCTTGAGCATAAAAGCCCTCATAGCTCTCATCAAAGCCCCTCAAAGTGACACACTTCTTCTAAAAAGGTTAAACTTCCTCTAATATGGCCATATATCTTAATAATGTACTTCCCATGAGTCACTACACCCAGTGACATGCACAAGATATTTCCCTTTGAGTTTGTAGTTACTAGATTCCACTAAACTTCTAAAACTATATGAGCTGTTGCTGTTATCCTTCGTTACCCACCACAAGAACTTGAATATAATATAGTATTACTGAAGATAACACATTAGTTTTAAAAACTTTTTATTGATCTTTGTGAGTTTCACATCACGTACCCCAATCCTGCTCATCTCCCTATCTTTTCATATACATACTTCACCCTTGCCAATCTCCTTCCAATTACACACACACACACACCTACACACACACAGAGAGAGAGAGAGAGAGAGAGAGAGAGAGAGACAGAGAGACAGAGAGAGAGAGAGAGATCATTCTGGCAGCTGTAGCATGCCACAGTGTGTTGTCCCGTAGTATATTCCTCTGTCCACACATCATCATTTGCCAGTGTTCCTTGTAATGAGCCATTGGTCTGGCTCAAAATCTGGTTTTTTTTGTTTTTGTTTTTGTTTTTTTAGTTTGTTTTTTTTGTGATATCATCAATATTGGGCCCTCATTGGCATTCTTCCTGGCTATCCTGTTGTGTTGTTGCCCTATGTCCTACAGCTTTGGATCAGCAGTACTTGCCCTTTCACATGTCCAACTATTTGCAGAGGATATAGATTTTGGTATGGGCCAACTCAGAGACCTGGATATGGACCTGGATGATATCTCAGGTGGTCACCATGCCAGCTGTCCCTATCTGTACCACCAGGGTGAGTACTCTCCAACATTGCTCTAGCTAGGCTACCCAATGCCACCATTGGCAGAAGCTAGGATCAGCTTTCCTGATCTCATGTCCTTGGGGCTGGCTTATCTGCAATCATGCCTGCAGAGCCAGCTCCACTGTGTTACCCAGCCAAGACACTGGGCCCAATCTCCCAAGTGCTGCAGCATGTAAAGGTCTGGGCCAACTCTCCCAATCTCAAACCCTTCAGGGCTGTCTCACTAGTGCCTATGCCAACAGAGTCACCTCCACTGTGTTACTCATGCAAGGTGCAGGGTCTGCTTTCCTGAGTAATACAGCCAGAAATGAAGCAAGAAGATCCTAATGCCTCCATTGGCAGAAGGCAGCATCAGCTTTCCTGTTCTTATGCTCTTAGGGTGAGCTTTCATGACTCTGATATCATCAATATTGAATCCTCATTTGGGACTTTCCCTGGTTATACTGTTGTCTTGTTGCCCTGTGTCATGGAGATCCTGCTCCATTAGATCAGCAGGACTGGCCTTTTCACATGTTTCATCCATTTGCAGATGATGTAGATTTGGGGGTATGCAATTTCAATATCCTGGATCAGGGTGTGGAGCAAGCAGGGAGGGAATCACCCCTGCATTCACATCATCCTACCCCAAAGGAATGGCAGGGTCAACTCTCTCATGGTCTCACCCTCAGGGCTGACTCACCTGAACTCCCTGCACCAGGGCCAGCTGTACTAGGTTGCCCAGGAGAGGTGCAGCTCCAGCTCTCCTGAGTGCTGCAGGTAGGGAGGGGCAAGAGGAAGGAAAATCATCACACTGAGGGCCTTAGGACAAGGGAATAGGAAAGTCAGCCTTACCACACATAGCACAAAAGTGCTATGCACTCTGCCAACAACCAGAGATGGGATTTGTAACCTCCTATGACCTTATTTTGCATTCATATTGACAGACAACATGAGCCATTACATGTGTCTCTTTGATAACTTAGGTAAACATTCTTTGTAATGTCATTAAAATGGTACTGCAAAAGACAGGTCAGAATTTCATTGCAACTAAATTTGTTCTAACAACATATTTCACTGGTAGACAAAATTCTTTCCATTCCTTTACTATCACAAAGAACAAGCTGTGCATAAGATTGCCTTAAACTTGTTATGTACTGAGGCTAAATTTTTCCAACTCTTCAGGATTTCTAAATCACTAGACAAATACATATTTATTTTGTTTCCTCAATTGTTTTCTCTTTCCTTTCTTTCATTTTGTATATATACAGGAATTAATAACTCCCTCTCATGTTAGGTACTTGTCTGTTTCTGTGGCAAAATACCATGACCAGAAGCAATGTAAGGTTGAACGTTTATTTTGACTTATGGTTCCAGAGGAAGAACCCATAAGGGCAGAAGAAGCATGGCAACAGACAACCAGAAGAAGCATCTGAAAGACCAAAGCTGAGCTGCACATAGGAAGCAGAAAAAACACACTGGAAGAGGAGTGAGGCTATAAACACTGCAAGCCACCCCCAATTGGTCTATTACCTCTGATAAGGCTATAGGACTGTAACATCCCCAAAGGGCATCACCAATAAGGGACTAAGTGCTCAAGTTATCTGTGTCCATGGAGAATATTGTGGAGAACATTTCCCATTCAAACCACCAAACCCTACAGACACACTAAGAGCAGGTTGTCCAATTTCTGACTACTGTAGTTATGGTGAATCCCAGCACTTTTATTTTGCTGTTGTTTTAACCAGAAGAATTTTACACTGTCATTTTCTAGCTGCACACTGAAACAAAAACATTTATCTATAGTGCAGTGGCATTAAAGTCCTTATTAATTTAGTAACCATTAGCAATCTTTTTCTAAAGAATATTTGTTATAATTGTATATGCATGATTTGGGTAGATGAAGGTGTAGGTTTAGGTCAGAGGACAACAATGTGGGCTTCATTCTCTCATTTGTCCTTCGTGAGTGTTCCAGGGATTGTAATCAGACATAAGATTTGCATCCTTTCTTGCTAATTCCCCCACATTAATAGCCTTTTGCAGTTTGTTCTATATAGATGAGTACAATATCTCCAACTACTTATTTAAATCAACAAATTTACATTTTTCAGAAACAGATACATTTCTTGTCATGCCTATGTATGTTAAATTTAAAGTTTGCTACTACTTTATACAATATCATTTACTCCCTCGTGTTATGCTGCTAATTATTTTCTTCAGTGATATTATTGCATTTTATTTTATTAAAAAATTATTATTTCTATAATATTTCATAGGCTTTTACTCCAGAACTTTTTTGACTTTATAGTGCTTCTATTGGCTTTGTAAGAAAACATTTAAAGAAAGTCTAACATGATGCTAGTAACAGTGGTTTCTCACTGACATTAATAGAAGTATCTATAACTACTTTTTTCATATATTATACAGACATGGGGTTGTTATATATGCAATACACTTCTTTATATGCTACTGAATGTAATTATTTTGAATTAACTAAAGTGACACATTAGCTTAGTAGATTTCACGAGAGAGAGAGAGAGAGAGAGAGAGAGAGAGAGAGAGAGAGAGAGATTTGTCTTGTCTTGATGGTTCAAATTTGGGTGACCATGTGTTTGTTTTAATTTAATTTCTCCTTTGTGGTTCTCATAATATAACTGGATTTCTTTTTGATTTTTGATCTTTTTGCTTTGTTTCTGTTTTGTTTGCTTGTTTTGTTTTTGTTTTTTTGTTTTGTTTGTTTTCCATAATGGGGAAGCATTTTAAGACTGAGTATACCTCAAGGCAATCCCATCAAGTTAATAAATAAAATTTTCCTATAGCTCTTTTTGTGTAAGATATCTTGCTATAAATACTGTTTGTCTTTGCAAATTGTTCATAATTATTACTTTGCCAGAATTATCTATGGCCTTCTGTAAATACATACAATTATGGTGGATAGTTATGAGTAACATCTACTGATTATGATAAATAATTCTATAGTGTTAAATAATATATAGCACTGTGATTGAACTTCAAATACTTGGGGGTTTTTGCATTCTATTTTGACAGTCTACAAATACAAGGTAGTAAAGGATGATAAAGCACACAATCTATTGTCTTTAAGAGCTGACAGCATAATGTTTGAAACACAGAGCCTGTCTATCTTTGTACAATGATGGAGCTGTCAGCCTGAGACATAATACTTATAGTCCCCCCTTACTTTCAATCTCATAATTGAAATTTATGCTCCTTAGTTTTGCATCTAAAAATCACACACAAAATCTCACATCTCATTGTCCTTTGATATCCTGTACATGACTTTGCCTTCAAGCTAATTTGGACTTCTCTTACTTTCTGGCAGATTACTTCTGCTGTTTCAGTGTCTTACAAATGCCGATCTTCCATGGGCATGGGTATTTTCAAGCTTTGTGTTAGCTGAAAAGGCAAAGCAAAATGACAAAGATAGCCTGTTTTCAGGTTGGCAAGGGAAATTGTTAGTCACTTGGAACTTTAATGATTGACAGCTAACCAAAGGCATGAAACTCACCTTCACCTTCTCTTTAAATATATCTCTATCCAAGTCAGGAGGTCCTCTATAACATCACCAAATACCTTTCCTTGTAAGGCAAAACTCCTATTGCATTTCAAGAATAAGAAGAAAATACATAATTGATAAAACACGTAAGCTCACACATTCGTAAATAAAAATTTTATCATGCTGAAGAGTAGATTCATTTTGAAGTTGACATAATCCTCTCCTGCAATTCATAGCAAAGAAATCTTTCTGGGGCCAGGTCCACTCTCTACTGCATTAATTAACCAGGGAGAAAGAGTCTCAGATGAAACTTTTATGTCAGCAAGGTATCTGAGATTCATCACAGTTTGCAGCTTGACTTCATGTTGACAGACAGCAAACTGTGATACTTTGAGCCATTAACTTACAAGCTTTAAAGTAACATCAGCCCACAGAGGCACATTTAAAGTTACACCTCAGAGTCATTGTCATTTGTGAGACTTATTTTCAAAAGATGATCTTTAATCTGTTTTTTATTTGTACCATTTGATATACCTTATTTCTTACTCAAGGTTTTATATTTGGGGAGAAATTTTCACCTTCCTCAGAGTGCTTAGGTTTTACACTTCAGAATTTTAGCTTCACACTGTTTAGCAAAAGCAGTGAGAGAACATTATATTTGAAATCAAATTACCTCCCATGCTCCCATGTTAAAGTCTGAAGAAAGTTCCGTGGTTAACTGCCATCTCACAGTTAGTACTTACCTTTTGTTTCATAGGACTTCATAAGGAACTGCTGTAAATATACTACCTAAAACTCTTGCCATGACTCACAAAACACAAAATTTTATCCTTTTGTTTTACTTCCTCTGTTGATCTCAGTAAAATGACTCTTGAGTATGCCACAGCAGTTACACATGTTAAATTTCTTCTGTGTTCTCTATTATGTTCATTTAGTGTGCAATTTTAATGATGAAGCTATGCCTCATTTTCTGCTTTCCCCCCTCTCCAATGCTTTTCTCCAGCTGCTCCTTGTTGAGAATTTTGTTCTCTTTGCAACAGGAAGGCATATCCACCCACTTCAGTTGAAGTGTTTTATTAATATCAACCAAGGATGCAAAACAGAAAGTTTCAATAATGTTTGGAGATATGGAATTCTCAATATTATCTCTTTCCTCTCTTCTTCTTTTTCGTTGTCTTCTTCTTCTTCTTCTCCTCCTCCTCCTCCTCCTCCTCCTTTGTCTTCTTCTTCTCCTCTTCTTCCTCCTTCTCCCCTCTCTGTCTGTCTCTCTGTGTCTCTGTGTCTCTGTGTCTCTGTGTCTCTATCTCTCTGTCTCTCTGTCTCTCTACCTCTCTGTCTCTCTCTCTCAGAATTGGGCATACTGAACATTCAGATATTATGAACCATATATATTAATCAAAATTTCTTATTAAATATTCAAAATAAAATTTCCGATAGTGTGTACTACTTTAGCAGGTGGCCATGTGGGAATAATAATAATCATGAGATGTTAATAAGTTACTAACTACTAGACAAACCGTTCACAATGTGTATGCAATTCACTTCTGCCAGTCCTCATAACTCACACTTTTTCCACCTTGTGATGATTTACCCTTGTATGTTCACTGTTGTTGTTCATCCCACATTTAAATTGATGTTTCTCTAGTATACCTATGACCCCAGCCAGTCACAGTTGCTGGAAAGTTTGGATAACAGCCCTTCTAAACATGAGGCAGCTCTTTTATGGCTCATGTCTTAGATGTGGATAGTTAGAGCTATCTTCACAAAGTTTTGGTTCTATCAGGGATGTGCCAAGGAAGAGAGGCTAGATTATAATTTTTTTTCCATCTAACATCCAGCAGTGAGCCCAAACTCTCCTTGGCAATGAAGACCGAGGAGGCCTTTCTTTCTCCAATCAAAAGGTTTTTTTTGTTTGTTTTGTTTTGTTTGTTTGTTTGTTTTAAGTCTTCAGTTCTTTAAGCAGTTTTTAATTCAATTTCCATAGATTTTGAAAGGTATGTATAATGTACTATCATAACTCCATTTTTGCTCAAGTTATCATGGGTCAGTTTCTGGAATTTACAACAGAGAAAATGAATTAGTATAGGGTGATAAATAATAGATTTATTATATTTATATTATAGATATATTATATTATAGATATATTATTTATATTATAATAATAATATTATAACTAGATTTATAATACTTCGAGTCAATATTAGATCAAAGAGGTATAATAAGTATAAGTGACCTTATTACCTCAATCCAAAATAATCATTATATGAAATATATTATATTAGGAATAAAATCACAAAGTGTCATAACAGCATTCTATTATTCAGAGGTGTAGCTGATGGACAAACCACGCTTGTTTTTTTGCTTTTGTTTTTTTGCTTTTGGTTTTTTGTTTTGTTTTTGTTTTATGTTTTTTTTTTTTCCAAATTGGACTATGCTATATGGGAGTTAAACACAAAATTAAAGTGTTTGTACTAATTCCTGTGCTTGTGGCTTCTAGTAGAATTTATGTTTTAAGACTTTTATAGTAATACATTTAACTTTGAACTCATGAGTTATAAGAATAAATATATTATTTTTATCATCAATTTTTTCTCAAAATAGAAATTAAAGAAAAAATATTAACTGAAGAAAAGTAGCCTTAAAATAATCTACTAAACTGTTGGGATTTTTAAAATGATAAACCTCAGTAATTGCTAGGAATAATGATGTGGTGGTACCTGTGTCCTCTGCACATGTTATGTGACTATCTCCTAAGGATGCCTAGATACTAAGGTAGTAAATTTTTACTTGCTTTATTATAATTTTTTGAAAGTTCCCTTTTCCTTTCTCACCACAAAGCATCTCATGTACTCATTCCTTGTTTTCTTTAATATTCATGACCCATTTCTCATTAATGTAAATTAACCAAGTGCATCTAAATATAGGTAAAAAATACTAAACCTGTTTGTACAGTTGACAAAAATCAACTCTCCTCAGGTGTCCAATTTTCTGAGGAACCACCAGACAGATTTTCAGAGAGGTTGTATCAGCTTGCAATCCCACCAGCAATGGAGGAGTTTTCCTCTTTCTCTACATCCTTGCCAGCATCTGCTGCCACCTGAATTTTTGATCTTAACCATTCTGACTGGTGTGAGGTGGAAACTCAGGGTTGTTTTGATTTGCATTTCTCTGATGACTAGGGATGTTGAACATTTCTTTAGGGGACTCTCAGGCATTCAAGATTTTTCTGTTGAGAAATCTTTGTTTAGCTATGTACCAATTTTATTAATAGGGCTATTTGGTTCTCTGGTGTCTGTCTACTTAAAACCAAGCTATACCACTCCTGGGCATATACCCAAAAGATGTTCCAACATTTAACAAGGACACATGCTCCACTATGTTCATAGCAGCCTTATTTATAATAACCAGAAGCTGGAAAGAACCCAGATGTCCTTCAACAGAGGAATGGATACAGAAAATGTGGTACAAATACACAATGGAGTACTACTCAGCTATTTAAAACAATGACTTCATCAAGTTTGGAGGCAAATGGATGGAACTAGAACATATCATCCTAAATGAGGTAACCCAGTCATGAAAGAAACACTGATAAGTGGATACTAGGGGTAAAACTTGGAATACCCACAATGCAAATCAGAGACCATATGAAGTTCAAAAAGGTGGAAGAAAAGAGTGTGGATGCTTCAGTCCTACTTAGAAAGCAGAACAATAATTATGAGAGGGTAGAGGGATGGAGAGACCTAGAAGGGAAAGAGTAGGGGGAGGGAAAATAGGGCTAAGATCAGATGTGGGAAGAGACAGGGGGAGAAGTACAGAGGATCAGAAAATTGATAAGATGTGTGTAGAAGCAGGGGCTGAGGAACTGGGGATAGCCACGAAAAAGTCCCAGATGTCAGGAAAGCAAGAGGCTCCCAGGACACAAACGGGATGAAATTAGCTGAAATACCCAACAAAGGGGAGAGAGAATCTGTAGAGACCGTATCTGGAGGTTAAGAATGGCTCTAGTTTGAAGGATGGGGCCACCCACCAGTCTCAAAAATATTAACCCAGAATTACTCCTGTCTGAAGGAAATGAAGGGACAAAGAATGGATCAGAGACCGAAGGAAAGGCCATCTATAGACTTCCCCACCTGTCGATCCATCCCATCTACAGACACCAAACCCAGACACGAGTGCGGATGCCAAGAAGTACTTGGTGGCAGGAGCTTGACTTGCTTGTCCACTGAGAGGATCTGCTGGAGCCTGACCAATACAAATGTGTATGCTAGCAGCCAACCATCAGACTGATCATGGGGACCACAAAGGAGGAGTTAGGGGAAAGACTGAAAGAACTGAAGGGGTTTGCAACCCCATTGGAAGAACATCAATACCAACCAACCAGATTTCCCCGAGCTCCCAAGGAAAGAGTACACATGGAGGGACCCATGGTTTCAGCTGCATATGTAGCAGAGGATTGTCTTCTCTGGCATCAGTGGGAGAGCAGATCCTTGGTCCTGTGGAGGCCCGATGCCCCAGTGGAGGAGAATGCTAGGCCAGTGAGGTTGGAGTGGTTGGGTGAATGGGGTGGGTGCTCCTTCCCTCTCTCTCTCTCTCCATATATATGTATATATATATACACTCAACTATTAGAGATCAGACTTGGAGGGGGGAAAATGACTGGATTTTAGAAAGAGATTCAAGATAACAAAAAAATCAACTATAAAATGACGATTGTAGGTGCAACAAACATTTTCTGAATTGAAAGAATTATCCTCACATCCAACAAACAAAAACTTGTAAAAAGCTATAATCAGTTTACTTACTAAATATTCCTTATTTATATATTTTTTGTCTTTCTTACCACAACGCACAAATTTTACTCAATGAAGTAAACATGGAGTTTCCTATATTATCACATTCCCCTTGCCTTTTGTGAAGTAAGAAACTAAACTGTGTACATCTTTCAGTAAACTCTAGATTTTTGTTTCCTATGTTCTGTATTGGCCTGCTAACTTATTAGATATTATAGACTAGGATATTAATCCTATAATAACTACACCTGTTTTCTGACATCTTACATAATTGTCATAATAATCCTTAGTGTTATAAATTTGAATGATCTCATCTAAGTAATAAGATCATATCACAAGCTTCTTGGATAGCAAAAATCAAAAATACATATTTCCTTATACAGTTTACCTAATGACTTATCCATAGTCTATATTTAAATCCCAGGACAAATCCCAATGCAGAAGAATGATAGGATGCCTTAGTTGAGCCACTAGAAAATTATGTATATGTTGAAGATTTTAATGAAAATATTTTGTCATAACCATTATTTTGTGTAGTTTAACTCACTTTTACAAATAAGATAGAGGACATCTTGAGAAATCTAATTATAAATTACAGCTTTATAACTTAATAATTAACTGAATATAGGCTATTATGTAATATGCATTAGAAATCTGAATTCAATTTTTAAATTTTTATGGAAAACTAAAGGCAAAAGTATAAATAAATAAATTGTCTGCTCCCTTCCTGTAATAACAGAGTCCAAAAATCACTTGGAGTTAAAAAAGCAAGCAAACTCACATGTTTGAATTCTTCTGCTTATGAATTTTCTGTCATTTTTGATACTTGCTCCTAATACATTTTATATGTACATGGTTATCCTTGCAAATATGAGGAATTTGATACTATAATTTTGATTCAACATGTTTAATCCTAAAAATGCATTAAATAGATAATAGCATAGTCATCCATGAAAAAAGCATTGGCTTGTTTCTGTTTTATTTGCAGGTTTTGGAGCATTTATGCTATACATAACAGATTGCATACAAATCTAAAATATTCTTTTGTTTTGTCTTGAGCATTTATATTTTTAAAAGGTGCTTTTCTCAGGCTGCTGACAAGTGTTCATCATTTTTTCAAACATCAACAACTGTAAAAAGTACTGTACTAATATTCATAGCTATAAAAAGAAATATCAGATGATACATGATTATTGGATGTGACATGTATACAATGCAACAAAGACAGACATTAAGTATGTGGCAAACAAATCACTATCTCAGGAGTCATACATAAGGGATATGGTAAATTAAATGGATTCTTGACGATATAAATATTAGGCAAAAGGGAGGAAAAAGTAATGATTTTTTCTTCTGTCTCAACTTTATGAATTATTTCTCCATACATGAAAAGAATACTACCAGATATTTATTTCACAAATAGTTTATCAACAATATTACTAACAACAATAACAAGAACAAGACAAAAGAAAAAACTATCTCTTAAATCAATAGCAACAACAACAACAATAACAACAGTCCTTGTTATCTAACATGTGAACTTAGAAAACCATGATGGTAGGTATGTGTTATGAGCACTCTAGAAGATATCTAAATAACTTTAGAACTCACTGCAGTATTTCAAGAATAACAACTTACATCATTGCCTTGTGAGGTGGATATTAAATTGCTGAATATTGTGTTAACATCAATAAAAATAAACTCAAACTGATATACTTCATGTAGAGACTCACAATTCCAAAGACAAAATCATATATCAAACAAAATAACAACAAAGGAACCAATGAAAAATTAAATTTGTTTCCAATTTGATACTATTTATAAAAATAAAAAACTAGTATGGAGTAATATTCAATTTAGGGATATGCCAAAAATCCATGGAGGATCAATATTGACTAAATGTTCTTTGGTTTAGTCACATTTAAAAGATTCTAGACATTAGAAAAGCTTAATATTGCTGAACCACATTATTTCCAAGATGTAATTGACTACTGAAACAATAGAAATCACTAAACACTTGTTAATATTTTTGATTCTAATAATACATTTGTGGAAGCTGAAACTGGTTTCTACCGATCCTAACACTCACTGAAAAATTGCAAATAAAACATTAACTCCTTAGTTTGTGTACAGGAAAATGAGTTCCATGCTTTCACATGAAAAAAGGTTACCATTCATTATGAGATGTCTGTCATTCCAAATGCTGAAGTATATCTATTTCAAATAGTTGTTATGAATTAAATATAAAATAGAGAAAAGTAAGATATGTATAATGATAACCACTACCCATTATTAGTTTAAAAAACAGTATATCATTTTCTGAATTATTATAAAGTTTTGCATAAACCTCTATATTTATAAGACTCCCATTGGATTAGACATGTTCTAAGATTTCTATAGAACCAGTCTTAAATAACAAAGATTTTCCTACAAGGGAACAATTCTTTTGACTTGAAAGTAATGAAAGGTTGGACGTGCTTTCTAGCTTATTACATAATAATATTTAAAGAATACCAAAATACACATAAAAGAAAATATTATGCATATTTTTAAAGAAATTTCCTATGAATTAACATAATTCATTTGGGGGTAGCATGAAGCACATGAGATTCAGAAAGTAAGCAACTCAAAGTACAGGAGTTCCAAATAATCACAAGATATCCTCTTCCAACGTTACGGAAACAGTAATAAATTACTTAAAAGGAAAGACATCAAGCTGTCCAGCGGTTTCTGATACCCTCTACTTCATGTAGTAAGCCTATCTGTAAGAAAACTCCATAGGTGGAGTATTCATACATCAACACCCATGCTGGAGTGGTACTTTCAGTGATACAGCTATCCTTGATTGATCCATGATTCTGTAAGTAGCCCCTGATCTGTACTCTTGTGAATAGCTCTAATAATATCATAAGATCACCAGCATGAATTTTGGTATAATTATTAGTTTGTTTGCTCTTTGATTCCCTCTCTGGGTCAATTAGATATTTGTTCACATCATGGAAAGTTTGCTGCAATATTTTACATAATAGTTCTGAACTCATTAAACTAACCAGAGGGTAAAAGAGATGAAAGTTTGATATCAATCAATAAAATGGAATAGAGCCAAGAATTAGATCCACACAGAATCTCTCAAGTGCAGTTTGACACACACACAAAGGCAACACAGTGATCTGAGGTTGGATAGTAGTTTAAAAAAATAGGTACAATTATGTATCCAAATACCCTCCAGAAATTGATGGTAAGTCCATATTGTTGAAGAAATAATACACTTATGTCATAGGACATGGAGTTATCAAACTGGTATTTACCTGGATTAAATAGTTCCCATAGTACTGGAAGGTGCTAGGCATACTACCAAAGGATAAAAAGAATAACTAATCCTTCTTTTCCTTCTGTGAACCCTCCAATTTACAATAATAACCAACTTGAATAAACAGGTCTGCTAGTCTAATAGTGACAGGAACATCATTAGAGTAACCAACTACTTTCTGATTGTATTGAAGATCTATGCTACAAGATGAAACCCATGCATTTCACCACCAATATAACAGAGGACCTATGTCTACACAGACTATAATCCCTAGGGGAGAAACTACTACTACTATCTTGTTAAATGGGCATATTGTTTAAATGACTCCCAGTGACTTTTCTTTACTCCCACTTCTTAATGTACCTTTCACCCCTCATCAGAGAAGATGTCAATCAACACAGGTACCCACAACTGATTAAAGTGCATAGAACACTACTGATTCTGAAACAGAATATACTATAACATATCCCTAAACTCAAATTTCAAAAGCAAGGGTAATAGAGTCTTAAAGCCATAGGGGGTGGATGACTACAAGAAAATCATTGTTTTATGGGTACAGTAGAGCAGTTAAGTATATGAATTCAAGCATTTAAGTAGCATGTATAAAGTTCACCTGGGCTTTGGACAGACAAAATACCAGCATGGCAAGGGAAGGTGGGAACAAAGTGCTACTCCCTGTTAATGAGCTATTAGAAATGGATGACATCTAGTTAAAAAAAAGTCAGTTTCCATGTAGACCACCCTCCAGTGAAGGTCAAACATCCAGTATAATATAATCAGCATAAAATATATATGATAGGAAAAAATGGACACATAGTAGGATAGAAAAAGAAAAGGAGAACATCTTGGAGAAGTGTGTGGGGTGGCATGGAGCCAAAATGAAAACACATTATAGAAAAATCTCAAAGAATTAACAAAAAGTGAGGAAATAAAGAAAAAGCTTGAAATATGAGGCAAACATTACTTCTTTATTAAGAAACACAAAACAGTTCATAGGCCTAAAGTGAAAGAAAAAGTAAACATAGCAGTTCCTAATACTGATGGGGGCAGTAACTTCATCATATTAGCAATGATTTCCTAGGTTGAATCCCCAAAATGCAACTTATGAAAAAAAATTCATTTGTATTTAATTAAAGATTAAAACAATCCTACAGCTTTGGGAAATATGACATAAATAAATATATCACTGATAGATTACTTGCAGGTACAAAGAACTTCTAAATTTCTCATAGAAAGACACACCAAATGATTAGCTTTAAAAGGAATCATAATTCTGCATAGATATTTCACCAGAGAGAATTTATTTGAAATATGGATAAAAAGAATCCACAATACCATGCATTGAATGGTTGAATTCCAGACACTAGACAACTGTAACTTGCACTAAGGATATGAACCATGTGAGCTTTTAATCATGTCTGTTGTGAATGCAAATCGCTACAGCTGCCTGAAAAGTCATTTAAGTGATTTCTTATGAAACTAATTATGATGCCTTAGTTACCATAACTCACAACAATTTTGTTGCTAGCATTACTAAAAATGGGTGGGGATTTATCTTATGTCCAAACACTTGCAGAGAAATGTTTATAGTGGTCATTTGTTTGTGTTTGATGAAATTCAAAATAAATCAAGATGTTATGTTTGTAAATGGGTGGAGAAAGTGTGAAGACTTCTATTTATACTAATAGTTCGTAACGATTAAGGTATCAGTGTTATAAAACTTGGAAGATATGAAGTTGAAATTGATATCACCAAAAAATATATATATATAAAAAAAAAAAACAGCCTAAAAAGACTACATGATATATAATTCCTACTTTGTGGCATTCTGGAAAAGCCAAAACTGTAGAAATAGGGACAACATTAGTGTTTTGCAGATGCTTGTTTGGTCAGAAGGAAAGGAGGGACTGGTGTTACATGGGTATTTAAAGACAGGAAGGCTATTCTTCATGTTTCTGTTAACAGTGAATACATAGATATTGGATTCATCATAACTAGTAGACTGTCTAGCAGAGATAATGATAATGGAACTTTGTGTACTTAGTTAAAATCTATGTCAGAACTGATTCATCAAATTCAACAAATTCATTATATAAATGCAGAATGTTGATATTTTGGGGGAGGTTAGTATTTGTGGTGAGTGAGGTTGAATATAAAATCTTTTACTCCTCTAGGGTCAAATTTTCAATAAATTTAAACCTACCCTAGAAAAGTATAGTATGTAGCTAAAAATTTTAAATGTCATCTTTGTAAAACAATTCTAACAATGTGTTGCCTCATCCAGGCTGAGACACAATATACTATATAGATATAATATATAGATATACAATATATAGAAAATTATTATAATATCTAACCTAATGTTATCTGTTCTATGTATCATCCTATATAAATGTTAGTGGAGTTGTAAATTGTAGGCAATTGTTCACAAAACCACAAATTGAATATTTATGTATTTTTATATAGAGATCAACACATTAGTAGAATAAAATCATTTTTAAACAAGAAAAGGAGCTATTTGATTCCATTGTAGCACCCTATTAATTCAATGGTGTGAATTTAAATGTCTTTAAATAATTCTCAGTTCATAGACTTATTTATGGTTATATATTACATGTACCAAATAGACAGGCAGAGGGGAAAATACCAATTAAAGGCTTTTCATAAGTCAGAACCATTTATCCAGAAAGCGTGCAACTGTCTCTTACTATGTGGATCAGGATAATTGCACCTTCTCTTCTTGTACCAACAGAGAAGGCAACACACTTCAGTTATTATCAGTGCAACTCACAATATAAGCAGAAATGGAATAAGGTACATTTCATAGGTTCAAGTTGCTTTTATTAATTATTTTCTTTTTACTTTCATATCAAATGTTGTTTAATTGCTAACTAAACCCGTTAGTTTAGTCCCTTTTATCAGTCAATAGATATTTTATTGTATGTATACAATAAAAAGACAGCCATATTGAAAATTTGAGAAATATGAAGCACTGAGTACAGGAAGAGCAGAAATGTGACACTCTACATGAAGAAGTATGTGAAAGATAATGCTAAGTCTAAATTGTATTCAGTCATCAGCTAACAAGTAAGTATACCACACATACACACACACACACAGAGGGAGAGTTTGGCAGGAAAGATTAGTCAATCACTATAGAGAGCCAAAGGAACAAATGTACTAAGTGTTGTCCAAAGTAACTGTAAAATACTAAAATTTTTAATGGCTTTTTCTCCCTAAAATCTGTGTTTCATTTATCCCGACTGCTTTCCACTATTCACTGTCTTGTCCTCTACCCCACTAGTCCTATTACCCTTCTATACCAACTGAGTCCACCTCATTTCCCCTTTACACTTCCTACAAAGCTACCTGAATCAAAATGGAAAGACCAACTGACTTTTGGTTGTCTGCCATAATTAATGTATTTACCAAACAACTTCCAGAGTAGGCTGTGAAACCTCAGGGATGTGAGTGATTATTCTGAAAGAAGTTGAGAGTGAATATGATCTAGATACACTGTGTGAAATCCTCTACGAAATAAAAATATTCCATTACATTCTTTTCATAAGAGTGACCTCAGGCTACTTGTATTATCATTTTTGTATCTTAATAAAGATTCTGGGTTGGGATGTGACTGCTATTCCACATGTATTTATGATAACCTCTTTATGCCAGCCAATATTCAATATTCTAACTTTCAGTTTGTTTCATGTATTTCTAACCAAGATTTCTATCTGATGCTGAATTTTGCTGAAGTTCTCTAAAATGAATGATGTGAATATCTCTTTGTTTTGGGTGACAGCAATATCCTCTAAGAGACTGAACACATGAGAGCAGCAAGCTCCCTTGTCATTGTCTGTTTCTTAGAAAATGATGCTCTTGCTTAAAGCCCTTTTCCGTTTTTTTCTTACTCTAATCTTTGGTTTAATTTCTGAATTTAGAGTAAGTTTGCCGTAGCTATTACTAAATCTTACCTTACTTAACCCAGTTTTAGTTTTACACTTTGCTTGGTCATGAACCTGTCCCTTTGAAAAGTTTTGATATTTTCCAAATACTGCACTTAAAGAAACTTACGGAGCATCACGAAATGCTTTTAAATGTTTGGATTATTTCCAAATATTTTCTCACCAGCTTTTTATAATGCTGTGTATTTACTCTGAGTCTAATTTCTTTCTGGTTTAATGGTACCTTGAGGCATTTCCTATCTGAATATCATCAGAAATACATATGATTCTGATTAGAATATACTGTGAAAAGATGGTATTTGTTTAAGACAAAGCCTAAGTATAATTGTGAATTATCTCTTCCAGGATAGTTTATTTCATTTCTAGAATAACACAGTCATATGATTACTCTGATTTTTAGAAGCAATATGATCTAAACTATGGGGACATGAATGAGTTGTTATTTTATAATTGGAATTTAAAATATCTGTAACAAATCACAAGATTGAGAAAAATGAAATTGTCTAAGAAAGAGCAAGTTCACATAGAGTCATAGCAGAATTCTACCAGACTTAAATAAAGAATAACCACAGCAATTATTTCTCTAATTATTTATTTAAAAATGGAGTTAAAAGGAGGATTTCTAACCTCATTCTACAAAGCCATCACTTCTCTAATACCAAGGCCAAGTAAAGATACTACTGAAACAACAAATTTGCAGGCCAATATTCATGATAAAAATAGATGCAAAAATGTTCTACTAAATGTTGTCAGGTATAAGTCAGAAAGATTATCTTGTTAGATAAAACTTCATGTTTATACCTCCTCTGACATTTTAAAAAGATTTATTCTCACAGCAAACTTTCTTTTTCCCTGGCTTCTTAAACCTTTCTGCTGGCTCTTCCACTGTTATTCCCTGAGATACAGTTACAGGAATTGTGCTGTATATGTGTCAGCATGAGTTGACAACAAAAGATCTGCCATGAAATCTAGACATGCATGCAACATTGTACATATTGAGCAATTTTTGTATGAGTGTGAACAATAATTAAATAAATAGAAGTCATGAATTTAGTAGAGATTAAGGAGTAGTATATGGAAAATGTTGGAGAGAGGAAAGGGAAGAGGCAAATGATATAAGTAGGTGCTAATTTCAAAACTTAAAATAAGTATAAGATCATCTACTAAAATCAAATTGGCTGTATCCCAGAGAAACAAGGGTGGCTTAATCTACATAATTTGGAAAATGTAATAAGTCGTATAAATGGTCTTAAGGACAAAAATAACATGCTCAACAGATTCAGAAAGGTATATGACAAAATCTAACAGCCTTCATGAAAAAAATCTTAGAGAGTGTAAGACTGGAGAAATCACGCCTCAAAATAATGCAAGTATTCGACGACAAACACACAATCAACATCATCCATAATGGAGGAAAACTCAAAGCAATCCATTAACATCAGGAAAAAGTTAGGGCTGTCAATTGTTCTGAATACTTTTCAGTGTAGTGTTTGAAGCTTTTAATAGCACAGAAACTTAAATATATTAAAGATATAGAAATAGTAGTGATTCTTCGAACTCTAGTTAAAGCAATAAAACAACAGAATGAAATTATAGGAATAAACCTAAGTAAGAAGTTAAATTGTTCCTATTTCCATATGAGTAGTGTCACATATAAGAGAACTCAAACATTCTACCAGAAAACCCTCTGAATAAAAATAGCTTATCAAAGTATCAGGATACAAAATTACTTAAAAAAATTCAGTAGCCTTTCTACATATTAATGTTGAATATGTAGAGACAGAAATCATATAAACATGACCAATCACAATATCCTCAAAGAAACATATTCAGGAATGAAGCTTAAAAATGGTTTTATTTGTAATTAGTTAATTATGGGAGACTATTAATTTTTAAATGTCAAATATCTAAATATTAATGTTATTTGGTTACATTGATATGTTCACACTTGTCCAGAAATTTTTCAGTATAACTAAAATTAAGCTTGACACCACATAATTTGTGTTGTCTAATATAGTTGCAATATTTAAAATAAGTTTTCCAGTTTCAAATCAGAAATACTATCTCTTTTTAGACTTTTCCAGTTTGTCTTACAAGTTGTTTTATTTTACTCAAATTAGACAAAAATTTGCATTTGTACACTAAGTCTGAGAGTTTCATTAGCAATGCTATCTTTAGTTACCTGGCTTTTATTTCTTTGTACTGTTTTCTTGAGGATTCTAACTGACTTTGGAAAGATAAACTCATTGAAGACATGATATAAACAAGGTCTGTCAATGTTTGTATATAATATTTGGTAGTAATTTCTACTTTGTGCAGGTCAGGAAGATTAACTGTTCGACAGGTCAGCTACAGAGCAGCTACAGTCTTTTTCCAAATCACTTACAAAGATTAGAAGACTCCTTAGGTTTGCTTCTTGATCCCTGGTTTTCCTTCCCCTGAGTAAGATGTCATGGAATGCACTGAAATCAAATAACTATTATAAGAAGTCATTACAGTGATTTATAGTCATAATGATGTTCAGATGAATTGTGAATTGATTATGCTTATTTTAACATTATTCTTTAGAATAACTTAGAATCAAGATTTGGCGTTCTTTAAAAAAAATCTGAAGGAACAAAAATATCCTTGTGCCCTTGGTTATTAAAAACTCAAATATCCTTAAAGAAGTTTTGGATGTCAAAATGACTACAATTGGATATTAACCTATGAACTTTTTATGGGCTTTCTGCTTCTCAAAATAGTTTTTAACTTTAGACTAATAGAACTATCTTAACAAAGTACATATACTTCAGTAAGAGAAAAAAGGTTTTCAGAGGTTAAGTATTAATATTATTTTATTGAGTTTTGTTTTAAATCACAGAATTATCATAGTCACATCTTTTTACAGTAATGTACTTTTCTTATTGTTAAGGTGAGGAATATGACAGAAGTCAGTAGACTTGACTTTACAGTAATAATAGAAAGAACCATAGTGCTTATTGATAAGTATTAGTATCTCCAGTTTATTCTTTGGATTAAAAGACATTGGTAATTTCCCATAAAACAAACATTCTTAAACTTGCTAATCAATATACTTGATCAACCTAAGCACTGATCTCTATACCCTAGAAATCTTGAAAGTTACAATTTGTTACAAAATTACATATTGATGATCCATTTTAATAAAATTCTGTGCTCTGCCCTTTATTACACTTATTGTTCCTTATCTTTTGCATGTAGATCTATTGTGTTTCTCCTGTTATGGAAGTAATGCATAATGAGAGATTTTATAGAAAGGCTATGTATATTCTTTCTAGAATATATACTGCTAAGTCCAAGAAGCCTGTGAGCTTGACTGTTTGGTGAAGAATGTGCCGTGGTCCTGAGAAGATACTTGGAAATTACATCATCTTTTTTTATTTTTATTTTTAATCATTCCATTCATTGACATCACAGGTGATATCCCACTTCCTGGTTACCCCCCTCCCCGTCCCATGATATCCTACTTCCTGGTTACTTCTCCCCCAACCTGTAATATCTTAAGGGAAAGAACAATTTCCATTAGATGTTTCAAATGTTTGAACATGGAATATTTAGAATACTGATGGAGAACTTATTTTTACAAAGATCTTCAAATGGAAGACTTGATCATGACTTAATTCATTATTCAAAAAGCCACAGGCCACTGTCTGATATTATCATTATGATATCTTGGAAAATGTGAGGGGGACTGTTTCAACTAATAGTATTTATAAAAAAGTCTTAAATGAGTGAATAAGTAAATAAATACCTTTAAATATTTTCCCCAGATTTATATTTTTATTAATCATTTATTCATTTACATTTCAAATGATATAGCCTTTCCCTGTTTCTCTTCCCCATCCCATCTTCCCCTCCCTTCTGCCTCTATGAGGGTGCTCCTCCACCCACTCACTCACTCCTGCCTCACCGCTCTAGTATCCCCCTATGCTGGGGCATCGAGCCTCCGTAGGACCAAGGACCTCACCTCCCATTGATGTCAGATCAGGCCATCTTCTGCTATATATGTAGCTGGAACTATGGATCCCTCCTTGTATAGTCTTTGGTTTTTAAAACATGTTTGAAAATATAGAAGCTTATGGGGTAAATACAATCATGTACACTCAAATATAAAATATTTCTACATTCACATATGGATATGAATATGTGGAAAGCAATATAATTTGAAACAAACTAAAAGAAATTGCAAATTAGAACAAGAGATTTCTTAAATCAAATAATTTAAAAAGTACACACAGTTAACTTTCTAAGTGGCTGAACATTCTCAAAAGTCCAAATTTATAATTTCTTGGTGTTGTAGTCAGATTATGAAATGTTCCCATGGGCTATTGTGTTGTGCAATTAATAATCTTGTTCACTATTTTGGAAGGTTATGGGATCTTTATGTTGTTGTGCTCAACTAATAAAGAATGTCAGTGGGGTTGTATTCCTGGGAGATGAATATTGCCCTTGTCTCCCATTAGCTACAAGAACATAAAGACACTTTTATTAAAAGCTCTTATCTCTACTTTATTTTTTCCAAAGTCTGAGAGAGAGAGAAAACGGGGACAGAACCCCCAGAAACCATAACCTAGCTCATATTATGACGTTGCTGACTAATATCCTTCCCTTTTAAGTAGTTCTTGTTAGATATTTGTACACAATTATGAGAAAAGCATGAATACTCAGGCATAAGACTAAAAACAGCCTTGTTTGTGATAGCAAGAAGCTGGAAACAACCCAGATGTCCCTCAACTGAAGAATGGATACAGAAAATGTGGTACATTTACACAATGGAATACTACTCAGCTATTAAGAATGAGAACATCCTGAGTTTTGCAAGCAAACAGATAGAACTAGATAATATCATCCTAAGTTAGGTAAAGGACATGCATGGTATATACTCACTAATAAGTGGATATAGGAAAAAAAAAAAAAAGACAGAAAACCCAAGATACATTCCAAAGACCTCAAAAAGTTCAAAAAGCTGAAGGGCCGAAGAGAGGACACATCTGTCTCACTTGGGATGGAGAAGAATGCAGTCACTGGTGGGGAGGGAGAAAGGGACCAGGGAGGGAAAGTTGACAGTGTCAGGGGAAGAGAGGAACATGATCTTGTATTTGGGTAAGATAAAAGGACTGAAATCTCTGAGGGCCAGCAGAAAGAATGGAAAAAGGCAACCTTGGGAGGTAGGAGGCTGGGGGGACCCTCCTGAATGCATCAGAGACCTGGGAGGTGAGAGACTCTCAGGACTCGAAGGGAGGGACCTTAGATAAAATGCCCAACAGTAGGAAGAGGGAACTTATAGAGACTACCTCCCGCAGGAAGATCGGACATCAAATGAAGAAGAGGGCTGCCATTCCACTTTCAAAACTCTCATCCATAATTGCTCCTGTCTTAAAGAATTGCAGGGATGGAAATGGAGAGGAGTCTGAGACGAGAAGGTCCAGCGACAGGCCCAAAGTGAGGTCCAGCTCAACGGGAGATCCTAAGGCCTGATATTATTACTTAGACTATGGAGCTCTCACAAAAAGGGACCAAGCATGACTGCCCTCTGAAAGATCCAACAAGAAGCTGAAAGAACCAGATGAAGCTATTTGAACCCAACCAATGAACAGGAGCTCCTGACCCCTGTGGTTGAATTAGGGAAAGAAGAAGCTGAGGAGGAGGGTGACCCTGTAGGAGGACCAGCAGTCTCAATTAACCTGGACCCTCGAGATCTCTCAAACACTGGACCACCAACCAGGAAGCATACACCAGATAATAAGAGGCCCCAGCACATACAGCAGAGAACTGTCAGGTTTGGGTTCAGTCAGAAAAGATGCACCTATCCCTCAAGGGACTGGAAACTCCAGGGAGTTTAGACATCTGCTTGGGTGAGGGGTGGTGGCTGTGGTGTTGGGACATCCTCGTGGAGACAGCGGCATGGGAAGGAGGTATGGGATGTGGAATAATCGGTGGATGGACTGGGGGGGAATAAAATCTGGAGTGTAAAAATGTAAATAAATAAATAAATAAATAAATAAATAATTAAAACAAAACAAATACCAATCCACTAGCACTTCTTAATATAAATTTACATTTAAGAATTTCCAATTTTTAATATTACTTTTTTCCTCTATTTCAATCAACAAATAAATGTTCAGTGCTTTTATCTAAATGTGCTTAATATTTTTAGTATTGGGCAGTGCTTTCTACAGCACTCAATTGTATCTTTATGCTTGTAAATACATATGCTTGCATTTTTAATCCATTCATGTCTGTGCCTTAGTTTCCATAATATGCTTCAAGAACATTTTGATAGTTTATAGCCAAGATGACATGTAGTCAGGACATGAGAGAAAAGTCAAATCTTCTTGGTTTTCTGTCTTTCTTTTCTCTTTTCTTCTGTTCTTTCCTAAAATGAAAGTCTCCTTCCATATTTACTTTCTTATTTAAAATATTAGTTTTTCTTCTCTCATATATATTGACCAAAGTTTCTCCTCTCACTTCTCCTAGGCATATCATAGTTACTTTGACATTTTGCTTTACTTTCTTCTTACATATAATGACAGTAGCAGAGAACATGTATTACGTCTGGGCAGGTCCTAACTTGTACAAGTATGATGAGCATACAAAGTTGGGTTTTTTTTGGTTTTTTGAGACAGAGTTACTCTGTATAGCCCTGGCTGTCCTGGAACTCACTCTTCTGTAGACCAGGCTGGCTTCGAACTCAGAAATCTGTCTGTCTCTGCCTCTCAAGTGCTGAGATTAAAGGTGTGCGCCACCATTGCCTGGCTGAGCATACAAAGTTTTAAGTATTTAAATTAAGCTTAAGCTGAAGTTACTGTTAAGAATCTCATTATAATGTTTGAAAATGTTTTTGGAAACCTTGGGATTACAAAATTAGCTATGGTCATGTCATATCTTTTCTTCATAATTAAGAAATACATCCAATTTATGCTTATGAAACTAGATGTAGTCAAAGAAACACACGAGACATATCATTTATTTCAGTCAATTACTAACTTAAAATTCTTGAAATGAATACCAGATGACATCAACATTGCAGTTCAGAAGGTGCCATTTCCTGTTGAAAACAAACAAACAAAAAAAACCATAAATGCATTTCTTACTCCAAGTTTCTAGCTAGAAATTATTTTTTATAGATTATGCTTGAAAATACAAATTTATTTCTCTTCATGACTAAGTTTTTTAATTTGGGTTAAATAACTTGGACAGATACTAATGAAAATATTTTAATATGGGAGTTTCACAATCTAACTTAGTTGGAGCTCTGTCCTCTGAGTAACACCAGAAAGATATTTAATTCCAGTTTTAAAATTCTCATTCAGTTTATTATGGAGATAGACTTGTTTTTTTAAAATGATTGCTTTATGGAAAATATTTCAATGATTCAAAATTATTAACTCTCATGACAATAGTATTATTATTAACACTATAGGTTTTAGTGTATCAAAATAGGACTAATTTTCCTTTCAGGACAAATTCATGAATGAATGAACGATTATAAAGCATAGTTGGAACTCCCTGTTTCATAGAGACTAAATAACTAATTATTGTAAACAGTTTTGTCATATTTTCTTTAATTATTTTGTTCATAAAAATTATTATACTAATATTGATTACATTCAACTTCATGTCCTGAATTTATACTGCTGTATAATCCTATACCATGTAATAATTCTAAAGGGAATTTTTCTACATTTTTCTCCCATTTCATACTTCAACAATTTTGGTCAATCTTTATTGACATTGTAAACCAGTTAATAGGATTGAAGCATTGTCTGTTTCATCAATGAGGGGAATAAGGTATGTCAACTGGTAGCAACAAAAGCAGTTTCAATAAAACTCATGTGTTTTGTTTTTTAGGTTATATGGGGTTTTGTTTGTTTGTTTAAGAAAATAAAACTAAAAATTAATTTATTTATTTTGTATTTTTTATGCATTCCTTTATGCTTGTACAGGATTCCTTCCTGAGATATAGGGAATAAAAAAGGTAAGTTTTTTTTCTTTTATTGAATATTTTCTTCATTTATATTTCAAATGTTATCCCATTCCTAGGTCTCCCTTCTGGAAACCCCCTATCCCATCCCTCCTACTCCTGCCTCTATGAGGATGCTCCCCCACCCATCCACCCAAGCCCACCTTCCCGTCCTGACATTCCCTTACACTGAGGCATCGAACTCCCACAAGCCCAAGGGCCTCTCCTCCCACTGATGCCCAACAAGGCCATCCTCTTCCACGTATGTGTCAGGAGCCATGGGTCCCTCCATGTGTACATTTTGGTTGGTGGTCAAGTCCCTGAGAGCTTTAAAGAGCTACCTCTTCCACACCAGAAAAGAAAACAATCAACGTAACTTAGAAATTACTACTGACCAATGGCCACAGCTTTCCTGCAGTAAAGACGTATGAACATGACTGGAAGGTGAAAAGAGGCACACGTATTATCTATTTCCATGTTTATCATAACTCTCATCTACACTTTAAGGAATTTTATATCATGTCAGTTAAGTGGACTCTTACCATGGGCCCATTGTAATATATGTTTAAAAGTTCCTACACATTCACAAGTGAATTTTGAACATAAAACCTCAAGCTACCTAAAGCATCATCTTCTGTATATTCATGACTCTCAGATTTAAGTGTGAAAGATCAGAACACAGTCCCTTCTCTCTAACCCTCTATATCTTCCATCCCCTCTTCCTCCATTTAAAAATTACAACTAGTTTGTGTAAGGTTGGGAGCATGCTTTCATATGAAGTGAAATCAAACGAAAGCACTGTGGAGCATCCTGGTAGTGGGCTGAGGAGATACATTGTAGATCAAGAGCACACAACATGCATAGAATGTCTGAGATCCTGCTAGCTTCTATCTCAGAGTTTTCCCATTTCTATACAAACTATTTCTCTCTCTGAAGGATTTCACTCAGCCAATAAGAATGCTAAGAACATTATCCACTTCTTCCTAATGGTGATCTTAGTGAAAAAAATATTAAGGACAATGGTATTTTAGATCTGTGTTCTGTGAGACTCTGAGTTATCGTAACTGTTGGGTTAGTACTCCTTTTGGTAAAGTAGTTATTTATTAGTGAATTTTATATAGAGAATTATAGTTGCAACACTAAAAGTTTCCTTACTTTCTTATTCCACTTATGTGTTTATTCTCTTAGTTTGTTGTCTCATCAATTTTTCATTAATTAATTTGAGCTTCATTATAAGCTTACCTATATGATTAGATTTTTATTACTCAAGAATATTCATTTAAAATGTGGAATCTCCAAAATATAAACTTACACATCTGTCCCCAGAGCTCCAAAACTCAACTCCTTAATTTACACTATCACAATATTTTGTGATTACTACAAAGACACTTTTATTGGAGGGGGTATCTTCTAGGAACATAAGAAAAGTATGGGCACATCCAATGATAAAATAGAATTCATCATCTAAAATAGAAATTTTAAAAAGTATATTTGAGGAAGTGACATAGTGTCCGTATATTTTGACAGAGTAAAACAAAGAAATTAGGATGTTTCTGGGGGAAGACCTCAGGGTAATGTGCCTCACACTCATATTTCTTTGTCTGGGAGAGTTCTAATCTGTGCTTCATGTCCTGGTACAATTATTAATAATAACCACGTAACTCAGAAGTGTCTTGGTTCAGATAATCAATTATAATACCATACTACCTAAGGGCAGGGACATAGAGATTTATACAAACATAGCTTATTTGGGGGACTGTGACTCATTTATCACAGCTGGAATTCAGGGTATGAAATAACAGTTGTGAAATACAAAAGAACTGTGAACAAAGTAGAAAGACTGTTTATCCCCAGGCTGGCAGGTACTACTTTCATTTGTAAGATGACGGGGTACCACAAAAAAGCTTTAAATGACATAAACAGTATAGTTCAATTATACTTTCAGACCTTTCTCTAAGGAGACATACTCTTCTGGTATAAGATCAGTATGAGGGACAAAACAATGTCCATGTAGCTCATGTTTATCAAATGTCTACTCTATAGATACCCCTTAGAGCCTGTGAATGAATTATGCAAGATACCTGTATAGATGATACAAGAATACACACAAACACACACAAACAACTTCTGCTCCCATTCTTAGCCCCAAAAGAAGTCCAACCAACCTACTGTATTGTAATACACATGCAGAGGGCCTGGGTCACGCTCATGTAGGATCCCTGGTTGAATATATATATTTCTTGTAGTCTTATACCATCTACACACACACACACACACACACACACATATATATATATACATACACACACACACACACACATATATATATATATATATATATATATATATATATATATATATAACTTTTTCTTATTCCAACCACAGTGTCCTCTCTCTGTGCCATTCTAACTTCCTCCCTTTACATTCACACAACTCCTCTGCTTCATTTCAGAAAAGGGCAAGACTTCCCATGCATTTCAATTAAACCTGCCATATCAAGTTGCAGTAACATAGAACATCTCCCTTCATATTATGTCTTCCCAAGGCAATCCAATAAGAGGTAAAGTTTCCCAAAACTAGGCAAAAGAGTCAGAGACAACCTCTGTTCCCACTCAGCCCCACAGGAAGACCAAAATACACTACTGTAACATGTATGCAGAGGGCCTATGTCAAGCCCATGTAGGCTTCCTGGTTGTTGGCTCAGTCTCTGTGAGCCCTATGAGCCCAGATTAGATGATTCTCTGGGTGTTCTTGTGGTGTTCTTGACTCTTCTGGCTCCCACAATCCTTCTTCCTTCTCTTCCAAAGATTCCCCTAGGGTCTCTTAATGTTTGGCTGTGCATCTTCACATATGATTCCACCCGTTGCTAGATGAAGTGTCTCCGATAACAATGGGGCTAGGCACTGATCTATGAGTATAGCAGAATATATCATTAGGAGTCATTTCTTCTTTTTCCAATTATATTTGTTCTATCCAAGTTCTCTGGGCTATTCAGCCTGGCTTTCTTTTAATCAGCAAACATACATGTGTGAATGCAAAGCAAGGCAAGAAAAAATATGAACATCAAGAAGGAATTTTCATTGGTCTGGGCGAAATGTCAATCATATTGTTGAGAAAAGGTATGAGGATATAAGGTAGAATAGACATGCATGTATCTGGGGCTGTTGCAGATGGAGGGAGTAGCTAGCCAAAAGCCCCTTAGGTGAGAATATAGCTGCGTTTGAGAATATAGCTGCGTTTGGGGATTTTATTGAATTCTAAGGTAATTGATGTGGTTAGAGCAGGAAGGGTTAAATTACATACTAGAAATATTGCTGATGCAAAAATTCCAGGTGATGTGAAGATCTGGAATGAACTAAATCTCCAAGTGTAGGTCCTGGTACTCTTTGGAGACAAACTGTTGAGGGAGAAGAGTAGTCTGTGAAAACCAGTTATGACCTTATGATAAGCATTCAGGAAATGGATATTCTTTCTGGGTCAGGATTTATCACACATATGAAGACAAGTCATAGATTATGATTCTATAGTCAGACAAGTGAAATTAAATAAAAAGGAAAAAGAAGTGAGAGAAAAGTGTTTCAAAAGCAATATTTTACAGTAGATACAAAATGAGTTTTGAAGAGTTATGGACAATAGGTCCCTGATAAAATAGATACTACCATAAATAAAGCAAGGAGCTACATGAAACTAATAACAATAGAGTTATATTATTCTTTGCACAAAATACATCAAATAGACACATTTTTAAAAAAGATTTGCCTTTGATTGTATTTGAAAAGTATAATTATTCTTCAAAATTGAAAACAAAAGCAAGCTGAATAGTCAGTAACATTTAAAATATTTTATCAATAATACTAAGATCAAAATAAAGGTGATAAACTCATATTTTTAAAATACAAATCATTGACTAAGAGTTATCCTCCCCAATATCCTCCTTAAGAATTTATAATTTGATGGCAAAATAATATGTGGCAGAAAATGGAAGAAACATGAACAAAATGCCCCATGAACCAATAGAAGGTTAGCTTTTAAGCTTAAGAAATATTCTGGCCTTTGGACATATGGAAAGTAATTTGAAGTATATTATTATCCACAAATTATCAAGTTGGTAAATACTAACTGATATGCAAAAGTAAGACGTCAGTCAGTTCCAGAGCTGTCTCTATTTTCTGAAAACTATTCTCACTAACTGATAGGTATATAACTGTAACCACTTCAAGATAGACTATTGAGCTCCCCTTTTAATGTACTAGCATTTTAGTCTACCATTTTCCTATTTTGAAAAAAGTCTTTTTAGCTGTAACTTGAAGAAATTTCTTTAGATCGGTTTTGTTTATCTTCCTTAATTCTACAGCTATATAAACTGTAGATAACAGGATTTTCTTGTTCTTCTTACATGTAAGAAAAATGAATATATATAATTTGAATATCCATATATAATATGGAATAATGTGATTTTTTCTTGTTTTGCAAAATATCAAGGAAACTTTATTCAAAGAAAATAATACTATGGGTTAGAAATGTACTGTCAAAAAATTTCAGGAGATCACATGAGTATAAGTATACAGAAAGATCTTGGAATGAGTTTTAAATCTAATTTTATTTTCAGATTTTTCAATCTGTTAACTTATCAGTTTCCAAAGACTTATAATTTTATACACCCATTGTCTTTGTGTTCGTTGTGGATAACATCAGACTGCTGTTGGCCAGTTGCTACTGGTCACTGTTTTGATCTATCATAGATGTATTTATTTCAGAAGTTGGAGTTGGCATTTACATTCTTGTCTCATTTACCAGCAGACACCAGGCATGAAATCTGAAGGCTCCCTCTTAAGATTTGGAAGGCAACTTTAAGAAGAAACACAGATGCTCCTGCCTAAGTCCCACAACTGTGCATTTTTTCCCAGGAGACAGACAGGAAGCCTTGATACTGGCTCCCAGGTGTCCTTCCTCAAATCAGCTCTGCAGAGTTTAAGAATGGGAGAGATTTACATTTATACACCTTTTGTTTTCTAGTTCCTGTGCTGCAGAAAGCTTGTAACCCTTCTACCCAAAATTTAGTTCATTAATCTTTTTGCTATATCACCTAGTTGGCTGAATTCAGTTATCACTACTCTTTCACTATGGCTTCATATGTACTTGTCTGTCCTTGAATTTGATGTATATATTGTGATAACAGGATCCAAGACCTGAACAGGAATCTTTTCTGTTAAATGTACTTTTGCTATTAATGTTAGATAACAAATATTTTCATTTAGGTGGCTGTACAATGTCTTCTATAGTTATACAACTCTCCCATGGCAACTGAAATGAACCATGTGGGGTGTGTGTGTGTGTGTGTGTGTGTGTGTGTGTGTATGTGAGTGAAGTGAAATTATACAGTACTTGATTTCCTGTGATTGGTATCTTTCACTTAGTGCCTTGTCTTTCACATTAGTCCACATTCCAGGTGCTCCTTCTTTTAAAATTCAGAATGATATATTTATCTACTACTGAATTAGCTCTTCTCCCATCCTAGCAATGATTTAGATCAACATCCATAATATACAGGATTCTAATTTCCCCTCAACCTTACAAACAATTTTATTTTGATAATGCCCATGCTAGCTGATATAAGGCATCCTGACTTGTACTATCCTGTTGACTAGTAATGTTGAGCACTTAGTAAGAATTTGAAGAAATCCTTAGTCAGACTCTTCGCCCAATTTTAAATTTAATTATTAGAGGACTTTATATAGTGAATTGTAGAACAATTTATTTTGCAGATTATTCATTAATTATTCATTAAGTGTGTGTCCTTGTGTGCAGATGCCCAATGAATGCAAATAAAGTCAGATTCCCTGGGTCAGGTTATGATCTGCCTTTTAAGGATGATAGGAATGAACTTAGGTCCTCTGTCTGAGCAGAGGGCTCTCTTAATTACTAACCATCTTTCCAGCCCTAGGAAACTTCACTTTGATTTCCTCTGACTTGTTAGTTATTCTTTTATTGCTTCCACTTTGGCTTTCATAGTCAAGAAATATTTGTGCAGAATGAAGTCATTAATCTTTCCACATTTTCCCTGATGCTGAATCAAAGTCTGAAGTCCTATATTTTCATTAATTTTAGTTGTTTTTGATAAGAGTCCAATTTCATTTTTTTGCATCTGAACATTCAGTGTTTCCACTATCATTTGTTAACACTATTAATTTCCATCACATATTCTTGGTACTCATAGAAAATATGTGTTAACTATACCTATATTTGTTTAACATATACTTTTCTATCCCATTTGTCTTGAAGTATCCTTAGAAAGAATAAAAAGTTAAAAGCACTGCTGTTTGCTGACTTTCAAGCATACAACACATCTACAATAATTGATCAACATGTGATTTACAAAAAGACAGAAGTACATATTAATAAAATAGTAGCAGTTAAGAAATAAAATTAGAGAGCTCACATATGAAAAGTTTAGTAATAGCACAATCCACTTAGCATGAAAGCCACACATGTTCAAAATAGTACACATTATAGACCAGAAAGCCAGATATGTTTGGGGCACTGCTGTAATTCTCACATTCTGGGTGCAGAAGTGGGAGGAACATGAGTTTCAAGTCAGCTTAAGATACACTGGTTATGTTTTTGTTTGTTTTATTATTAATCATTTTATTCACTTTCATTTTGTCTCAGTTACGGTTTTACTGCTGTGAAAAGATACTACAACCAAGGCAAGTCTTATAAAAGACAACATTTAATTCAGGCTGCCTTAAAGGTTCAGAGGTTCAGTCCACCATCATCAAGGCAGGAGCATGGCAGCATCCAGGCAGGCATAGTGCAGGAGGAACAGAGTTCTACATCTTCTTCTAGTGGAAGACTGACTGCCAGGCAGCTGGGGTGAATGTCTTAAGCCCACACCCACAGTGACACACCCACAGTGACAAGGCCACACTTCTAATAGTGCCATTCCCTGGACCAAGCATGTACAAATCATCACACATTTCAAATGATATTGCCCTTCCTGGTTACCCGTCCACAGAATTCATTAACTTATTCCCTCTCTCCACCCTCTCCTTTGCTTCTATGAGGTTGTTCCTCCACCCATTAACCCATTCCCACCTCACCCTTCTAGCATCTCTCTATGCTGAGGCATCAAGCTTCCACAAGAGCAAGAGCCTCACCTCCCATTGATGTCAGATAAAGCCACTCTACAAAGTAAAGTTAAAAAGAAAAGTCAGATTGAGAAAGCATGCTTTTGAGGTTCTGAGTTTCAGAAAGTATCTCACGTTGATACAGGTCTAACAGTCATAGCATTTGCTGAGTTGCTCAGAGCCACGTGTTTTGAGCTTATTAGCTTCAGATCATAAGAGAGTTATTCCCTAACTAAGGGAGTGAGTAAAAGTATCCATATACTCCCTAAAGTCACTCAGCTGGGAAGTAACTGTCATCAAATTCAAGCTAGAGCTTGAGAATCTTCCGTGTAACAACTGTTAATGGTTACAAAATGGTCAAAATAATTGCTGTGATGAAAATCCAGTACATTTTTATGAGGCAGTTTTTCACTCTTACTATATGGTATTTTTTGCAATTTTACTCCGAATAGGAAAATAAAGTTTAATTACTTATCACTGTGAGGCATGCAGTTGGCAACTCTAAAATTCTCTGTGTAGTCATAGTAGCTCAAACCCACACTGTCTTGACACTTCTAAAAAAAAAAGCTCAGCATGATCTTATAAGCAGTGGCAGAAAGAGTGCCTTATTTCTAGTCATTGTCTTGGCTCCTCTGACTCTGCTCTACCCAATACAAATGGGTAATGTGTTGAATGTTTGTAACTAATTAGAGAAAGGCTTTCCACCAGAGGGAAATGAGTCAGAAGCTCTATGACATTTCTCAGATTCCAGCTACTGAAAATTGATAAAAAGACAATTATTCACTATGCATATAACAATACAATACACTTTAATTGAACATGGCCATACATGACATCTAAGATTTCCTAAAATAAAATTCAGGATACTAGCCAATAATAAAGCAGCTTCAGTTTCTTATCTGGGAAGCAATTCATTCGTAAAAGTCTATATTTTTCCTGTATGTATATATTCCTGGATAATGAAAACATTCCCTAAAGTAGAAATTAAAATTATGCTACACATTTATATTATTCACATTATTGTGCAAGTTTTTAAAAAGTATCTGTGGATATTGCACACACATGTGGCATGTGCATACACTCACACATACCTACCCATATACACATATATTATGTCTACACTAAAATGGGTAAATTAATCCTCATTCTTGATAACTTCAAAATAGTCACTACATATTAAATATGTAAGTACACAGAGTTTTACTAAATATTGCCATGCATATGGAGTCATTTTTAGACAAGTAGATGGATATTTAAATTATATAAGCATATTTATTTCTGTTCCCTGAGATATAATGCCCCATTCTAATGCTCAGCTCTGGAACAGAACACCCATGGGAGCCTTCACTATCTCTCCTGCTAGCATCTCCAGTGGATCCCACAGATCTTCCCCTTCTAACCTGCCTCCTGTAACTGGTAAAGCCTGTTCCTCCCAGGGAAACAAGGGGGTTGAAGGTGGACACATATTTCTCCTACTGCTCCTAAGATACAATCCTAGCAGTCCCATTCCAATCCTGGAGCAGCAAACTTGTTGTGGCCTTCATTTCTCCTCTTAATCCAAAGGCCAACTTCTCTTATCTTCCTTTCACTAACTCATCTCAGTATCCTAGCCTCCAATACTAGCAGGCATTTCCTGTGAACGTACCAGCTGAGCAAGCCAGGAAAACTGGAAATACACAGCCATCACACTCTCCAAAAAGTCCACAAAGGGAGCAAAAACAAAACAAACAAACAAAAAAGAACATAACATCCACCCAACTAAGACAAATCAAATCTATAAATTAACACATGGATTGATAATTATCCCAAACCCAGATGCCTAGACACAAGCATAGAAATAAAATCAATAACAGCTAGGGAAATATGTCTCTCTACAGCCCAGCTACCCTATCACACAGCACACCATGAATGTTTTAACGTAGCTGAAGCACAAGGAAAAGACCCTCAAAACAACTATATAAAAATGATAAAGGTTCTCAAAGAGGAAATGAGTAAATCTCATAAAGAAATCCAGGAATATCAGTAGGTGGCAGAGAGGAGAAAGTCTATGTCTATATTCAAGATTCTTACCTATGAACTTCTAAACAACTAGTAAGTAGCCTAACATTCCTTGAGAAAGGTGAGCCTGATACAACAACAATTCCAGTGCCAGTCTAAAATGGGCTCCCAGTAGGGAAAGCAAGCTAGAGATAAAAAGAACTCTGCCTGGGACCCTAGCCCCAGGTAGGAGTAAGCCCAAGATGACCAACAGAATGGCACCATGGGGCCCAGACAGGGAATTAGCCTGAGATGACCACCAGTCTGGTGCTGGGATGAGGGGAGCAGATTATGCTGGAGATGACCCCTGCCTAGCATCATAATACACAAGTTGGATATAACACTTCAAAACCATTCCTGAGATGATCCCAGACATTCTGAGACCCATAGTGCCACTAAGCAAGTAGGTAGTATAGAAGTGGAAGAGAAAGAAACAGAAAGATGTGGGAACAACAAAGAGAGGCAGAACTGGAGACTCAGACTCGAGAGTAGTTAGGAACAGTCTGATGTGAGTAGGTGGTAATGCTACTTGAGACCATGGTAAGGTCCTCGCCTGTGCTGCCACTGAGGATCATATCTGTATCTGTGACTGTGCAGCAGTAGGGGTATGTTACCACCAAAAGCCAGGTGGACATCCCTGGTTTGGGCTGTGGCCCGGACATACTTAGATGTGTCTGAGGTCTGTGCAGAACTGGCCCCACCCTTCAGCTGGGAATCATGGGAGTGCTGGTCCTAGGGACATGAGAGCAGGAGGGCTAATTTTGCCCCTGACAGCTTCAGAACTTGGGAGAGTAGTCCCTGAACCTCACCTGGGCCACAGAGGAAAGCTGACCCTGGTGGTGATGGCAGGATGAGCAGTCTCTAAGGGTGTGCACATGGGACATCTGGCCTACAACTTGTCTGCCATGTAGCAGTGTAGGCAAGAAGTAGATACTCTCCCCCACCCTTGCCCCTTGTCGTATATGGTAGCCTAGAGAACTGGCTATGAAAGCAAGAGATCTGGCCCTGCCCCTCACCTGCTGAAGCACTCATGAGAGTGGACCCAGTGCACCTTCCCTGGGTAGCACAGTAGAAATGACTCTAGTTGCATGGTTTGCTGGTGAGCTGGTCCCAAGATCCAAAAGGCTGACCAGCTCAGACATGACTCAGGACCAAATTCAGAACTTTGAGTTAGCCCACCCCAACATCTACAACATTGATGAACTGTTGGAATGCATATAGGGACTGATCTTACAGATCTAAACTACAGGATCTCCATGATAAAAGACAGCAATAAAGTGTCTGAGAGGAGTATCAGTGACATTTTAGTATGGATAGAGGAGCAGAAGCCAGTGGCCTCATTTCAGATGAAATAATCATTGCAATGAACATTTGCAAACAAAAATGTATGGACAAAAGAGTATGCTATAGGACACACTGTGATACACATGTTCCTACATGTTCCTAAATGATTTATTCTCTGTTGTGGGAGGGGCTGTGAGGTTGGATGGAAAATATGACAGGGGAGATAAATAGAATTAGGATATATAATGCTAAATTCATAAAGAATGAATTAAAAGCTTGAAGAGAAGAAGAAGGAGGAGGAAGGGTAGGAGGCAGAGGAGGAAGAGGAGGGGAGACGAGGAGAAGGAGGAGGAGGAGGAGGAGGAGGAAGAGGAGGAGGAGGAGGAGGAAATCCAGGAAAACAAACAATTGAAGAAATGGATAAATCTATTAAAGAACTCTAAGGAAACACAACGAGTTAAAGGAAACAAATGAAATTGTTTAAAACTTGAACATGGAAATAGAATTAACAAAGAAAACACATACTGAAGAAATTCTAGAAATAAAAAAGTGAATTCCAACATACTACAGATGCGAGCTTCATCGACATAATAGAGGAGATGGAGTAAAGAATCTCAGGTGTCGAAGTTATAAGAGAAGGAATGGATACATTGGCCAAAGAAAATGTTAAAACTGAAAAAGTCCTGACAGAAATCAGCCAGGAAATCTGGGGCACCATAGGAAGACCAAAACTAAGATTGATAGGAATAGAGGAAAGAGAAGAATCCCAGTACAGAGGCCCAGAAAATATATAAAAATGTATACTCCATAAAAAATAATACACCTTATAAAAAGAGGGAGATGCCTATACAGGTAAAAGAAGCAAGCAGAAAACTAAGTAGATAGGACTAAAGCAGAAAGTATCCTGACTCCGTAACAATCAAAACTTAACATATACAAAGCAAAGAAAGAATATTAAAGGCTAAAAGGGTAAAAGACTAAGTACCATATAAAGGTAGACCTATTAGAAATAAATCTGATATCTTAATGGAGACTCTAAAGTCAAAAGAGCTTGGACAGATGTGCTTCAAACTCTAAGAGACCACAGATGCCAAACCAGACTATTATACACAGCAAAAATTGCAATTACCATAGATTGAGAAAAGAAGCTATTCCATGAAAAACCAAATTTAAATAATATCTATTTATAAGTGCAGACCTACATAAGGAGCTAGAAGAAAATTCCAACCTAAGGAGATTTAACTATACCCATAAACATCAAGCAATAAATAATGTCAAATGACCAAAACCAAAGAAAAGGAAGCACACACACACACACACACACACACACACACACACTAACACATTTACACTCACACTTACACTTTACATATACCACCAACATCACCAAGAAGAACAAAATAGCAGGAATCGACAATCATTGATCATTAACATTTCTCAATATCAATGGTCTCAGTTCCCCAATAAAAAAATCCAGAATAAAATAATGACTATGAAAACCAGATGCTTTTTTTCTGCTGCACTTCAACATCAAGGTTAGACATTGCTGAGGATAAAGGGTTGTAAAGTTATATTTAAAGCAAATAGACTTAAATAGCATGATAAGGTAGCCATTTTAATATCTAACAAAATATATTCTAAACCAGGACTAAACAGAAGAGATAAAGAAGTACTCTATATACCCATCAAAGAAAAATACCCACCTAAATATCATTTCAATTTTTATCATCTATGATCCAAACACAAGGGCATCCATGTTTATACAAGAAATAGTACTAAATCTTAAATCACACATTGACCCTCACACAGTGACAATAAGTGAGGTCAACCCCCTCCTCATGTCAATGGACAAGTCATCCAAATAAAATTGAATAGAGGAACACTGGACTTAAACCAATGCTATCAAGCACATGGAAATAAAAAAATACTTATGAAGTATTTTACCCAAACAAAAAAGAATGCACCTTCTTCTCTAAACTTCATAGAACTTTTTCTAAAATCCACCACACATGCAAACACAAGGCAAGCCTCAACAGTTACAATAAAATTGAAATGACAATCCTAAATCTTGTCAAACTACTATGGATTAAAGCTAGACACCATCAACAACACAAATGACAGAAAGTTTGAAAATACATAGAAACTGAACAAATCTCTACTGAATGATAAATGGATTGAGGCAGAAATGAGGATATTAAAGATTTTTCTAAAAATCAATGAAAATTAATACAAAACCTGCACTAACTTGAAAACTGAGCTAAGAGGAAGCTTAGTTCATAGCCCTAAGTGCCTATATAAAACATTAGAAAGATCTCATACTAGCAACTTAGCATTGTACCCAAAAGCTCTGAAATAAAAATAAGTAGGCACATCTGGGAGAACTAGATCGCAACAAACAATCCAAATGAGACCTGAAATCATTAAAACAGAAAGATAGAATCTTTCCATAGAATCAATGGAACAAAGAGTTGGTTATTTGAGGAAAATCAACACAATTGAAAAATCCTTATCCAAACTAACTAAAAGGCAAAGTGAAAGTATCTAAATTTTTTATATTTATTTATTCATTTATACTTTATTTACATTTCAAATGTTTACCCCTTTCCAGATCTCCTCTTTGGAACCTCCCCATTCCCTCCCACTCCCCCTGCCACTGTGGGGGTATTCCCCCACCCACCCACCCATCCACTCTCCTCTCCCCTCCTTGGCATTCTCCTATACTGGGGGATCTAACACCTTCAGGTCCAAGGGCCTCTCCTCCACCAGATGACTAACAAGACCCTCCTCTGCCGCATATGTGGCCAGCACCATGGGTCGCTCCATGCATATTCTTTGATTGGTGATTCAGTCTCCGGAAGTATTGAGGGGTCAGACCAGTTGTCACTGTCACTCCCTCCCTAGGCCTACAAACTCCCTCAGCTCCTTCAGTCCCTTCTTTAAGTCCTCCATCTGCATCCTCACCTCCTCACACACAGCCCTACTGTTGCTGTGAAGTGACCCTTGGGTATTTCGAACTTTTGGGCTAATAACCACTTATCAATGAGTACATACCATGTTCATTTTTTTGTGACTGAGCTGCCTCGCTCATGATGCTATTTTCAAGTTGCATCCATTTGCTTGCGAATTTTATGAGGTCATTGTTTTTAGTAGCTGAGTAGTATTCCATTGTGAAAATGTACCACATTTTCTGTATCCATTCCTCTGTTGAGGGACATCTGGATTGTTTCCAGTTTCTGGATATTATAAATATGGCTGCTAGGAACATAGTGGAACATGTGTTTTTATTACTTGTTGGAGCATCTTCTGGGTATATGCCCAGGAGTGGAATAGCTGGGTCCTCATGTAGTATTATGTTCGTTTTCCTAAGGGTCTGCCAAACTGATTTCCAGAGAGGTTGTATCAGCTTGCATTCCCACCAGCAATGGGGGAGTGTTCCTCTTTCTCCACATCCTTGCCAACATCTGCTGTCACCTGAGTTTTTGATCTTAGCCATTCTGACTAGTGTGAGGTAGAATCTCAGGGTTGTTTTGATTTGCATTTCCCTGATGACTAAGGATGTTGAACATTTCTTTAGGTGCTTCTCGGCCATTGGAGTTTCCTCAGTTGAGAATTCTCTGTTTAGCTCTCTTCCCCATTTTTTGATAGGGTTATTTGGATCTCTGGAGTATAGCTTCTTGTATAAGTTGGATTTTAACCCTCTATCGGGCTTAGGATTGGTAAAGATCTTTTCCTAATCTGTAGGTTGCCATTTTGTCCTATTTACAGTGTCCTTTGCCTTACAGAAGCTTTGTAATTTTATGAGGTCCCATATGTTGATTCTTGATCTTAGAAAACAAGCCATTGGTGTTCTGTTCTCAGAAACAAAAGAAGTAGACATAATAACAGGCACCAAATAAATTCAGGGTTCATGAGGACCTATATCAAAAAACTATATTCCATCAAAATGGAAAACCTAAAAGAAATGGATAATTTTCTTGTTACTACCTACCAAAATTAAGTCAAGATTAGAAAAAAATTAAATAGACCAATATGTAGACGTATAAAAACTAAGACAATAAAACAGAAAAGCATCCATTAAATGGTAACCAATCCAAAAAAAATAGACCAAAATCAGATAGTTTTATTGCAGAATTCTAACAGATAATAAAAACAAGCTAAGGCCAATAGTCCTCTTATTATTCTACAAAATAAAAACAGAAGAAACATTGACTAATTCATTTTATGAGAGCAGAGTTCATCTGATACCCAAACCACATAAATATTCCACAAGGAAGAAAATTACAGACTAGTTTCTCTTATGAACATAGATGTAAAAATACTTAGTAAAATACTTAGGTACACAATCCAAGAACATATCAAAAAGATCATCCAGCATGATCAAGAAGATTTCATCCTAGAGATATAATAATATTTCAATATAAAAGATCAATAATTGTAATCCACTATATAAACAAGCTGAAAAAAAAAAAGACAAGATGATCTTCTAATTAGATGCTGAAAAGCCTTTGACTAATCCAACTGCCCTTTAGGATAAAATTCCTGGAGAGATTAGGGATTCAAGGGACATACTAAAGCTTAAAAAAACACAAATTATAGGAAGTCTGTTCTCAACATCATATTAAATGGAGAGAAATTCAAACCAATTCCACTAAAATCAGAAACATGACAAGACTGTTCATTCTTTCTGTAGATATTCAATGTAGTACTTGAAAACTTAGCTCCAGCAATGAAGCAACTGAAAGAGATAAGGTGTATTCAAATTGGAAAGGAAACAACTATCATTGTTTGCAGATGATATTGTAGTCCACATAAATGACCCTAAAAATTCCACCAAGAAACTCCTCCAGCTTATAAAATTTTTCAGCAAGCTATCTATACACAAAAAAGTTAACTAACAGAAATCAGGACCCATCCTATATAAAAATAACGAACCGACTGAGAAATAAATCAGGAAAAAAACATCTTTCACTGTTTAAATATCTTGGGGTAACTCTAACCAAACAAGTGAAAGACTTCAATTACAAAATTCCATGTCTTTCAAAAAAAATTGAGGAAGATATCAGAATTCAGAAAGATCTCCCACACTCACTGATTAGTAGGATTAATATAGTAAAACTGAACATCTTACCAAAAGCAATCCACAGATTGAATGCAATACCATTCAAAATTCCAACAAAATACTTTCTTTAGAAATTGTGAAAGCACAACTATCAAATTCTTATGGAAAAAAATCTAGGAAAGTTAAAACAATTATGAACCATCAAAGAACTGCTGGAGGTATCATCATTTCTGACTTCTATTTGTACTATAGTACTCTAGCAAAACACAAAACCTAATACCAGAATGGTATTGGAAAAAATCAGCTACATTGATCAATTATAATAGAACTGAAACCTCAGACAGACAGACAGACACACACACACATATATGCAAGAACAATACCCACACAACTTTGAACATAGAGAAGTGGGGTTGGTTCCTATGTGGAGCCTCCATCCTACATTTTCAATTACACACACACGTGCACACACACACACACACACACACACACACACTCACATGCAACCCGCTCAGCCTTTATAATATTACTTATATATTTATATGATTTTAGGGCTAACTCTGTGACAAGCCTCCCTTAGTCGGCTATAGAGTTTTTTGTTTAAGTTTGAGCTATTTGAGAGTTTCTCCTTTCATGTTAAAATATTTTTGTTCTCATTTTTGTTCAGCTGCTATGGGATCGTGTCTTTTTGTGTGTCAAGGAAGCTATCCTCCTTGTTGGTGACTCTCAACCATATGTCAGCTAAATAATTGCACTGTTTTTATAGGAATTTTGTTTCTGGCTCATGATAGTGAGAGGGATATTAACTTATTGTTCTACATAAGGTTACTACATAACCTTTGTGTATCAATTGGAAGACAGGCACCATTTAGGGTATGAAGTCCCTATCTTCTTCTACAAAATATTAAATATTAAGAGCAGGAAAGATGGCTTAGTAATTAATAACATCAATAATTGTGATTACACATATGCTGCTCAATTATGTGTGATTGTCTTTTTCTCTTGTGTAAAATATTATGTAGTCAGTTTTTTATTTGTCTCCTTCACAGCATAAGAAAACTTTCACAATTCTAAAGCATAAAATTTATTTGATTTCATAGACAGTCATTCATCTTAATTTTTGTCACCTTCTACATTATGCTTTGAGTGTCTCTACAGAAAAAGAGAATATTTATCTCCTTTCAGAGCAGTTAACTTAAAGTTACACACTATTGTGATTATTTAAACATCCCCAAAATGGGCTGAAAACTCAATGAAGATGGTTTTACACACACACGCACACACACACACACACACACACACACACAAACACACACACAGAATTTGTTTTTTCTATGCCACTCAGCTGTGTGAAGCAACATACAATATAAAATGTAAGGACTTACAAAGAAACTCCTGGAAAATGGATGTTATATACAAAACTTCATCCTAGAACATCTTCTTAAGTACATGACAAGTACAACTTGAAAACAGAAATATTTAATACTGGGGTTAGCACTCAAAAGGTTATATCTGATTGGTATAGTTGTATCTGTGCTCTGAATCAGAATTAACATCATTGATCCTTGAATAGAAATATCTTCACCAGCTTCATACAGTGTGTTTTGATTAGTTTTATGTCAACATAAGCTAGACTGATCTGAAAAGGGAGCTCAACTAAGAAAATGTCCCTACAAGATTGTTCTGTAGAACAGTGAATTTTCTTGATTAATGTTTGATGTAGAGAAGCCCAGGCCATTATGAACAATGCCAATCTTGGGAAAGTGGTCCTGGTTGTGTAGTAATATGGTTGTGCAAGCCATAACAAGCAAATCAGTAAGCAGTGCTCTTACATGGATGTTGTTTTAGTTCCTGCCTCCTGGTTACTACCTTGAGATCCTGAAATGACTTCCCTCGAGTGATCAAGTTTTCTGGACTTATAAGATGAAATAGATCCTTTACTTCCCAAATAGTTTTTGGCTATGATATTTTATTATAGTAATAGGAACTTAGTGAAGTAGCCTGAGCTAGTACAATTACACAGAGTTAAGCAATTACGATCACAACTGTCCATTGTTAGATCATTGTTAATGGGGCATAATGGAAAAATGATTAAAAGAACACAATTTTTAGTACAAAAACGTTAATATTTTCATTAGCAGTGTGTACAGATTAGGTGTCAAGCTATGACAAGATGTGAAAGACTGGAGAAAATCTAAGATTATAAGTGAGAATGACCTTTGGAAATATGAACAATAATCTGAGGATGAAATTATATTAAGAGGGGAGGCAATGTGTACATACTGATTATTTGATACAGATAATATACTCTATGAAACTAGCATTATCTATTTAACATAAACACATATAAGACAAAAAATTAAAAATAAAATTACAGGTGAATTTTCCTGGGAAACACGGACACAAAAGTTCTCAAATAGCTATAATAAGAATTCAGACAGTATTCTAAATGATCATATACAATGACTAGGCTGGTTTAAGAGTAGAGATTCAAAGCTGGTTGAAGTTATGCAAACAAATAAAAGTTATACAGATTTTAAACAAACTTAAGCATTGAAAATGCATGATTGATTTAATAGATATGTAAGGAACCTTTGATACATTTGGTATCTCTTCATTTATAAAATCCTTGAAGGAAAAAAGGATAACAGAAAAATATCTTAGAACAGTAAAGTGTAGATTGAAAACCAGTTTCATAATAGTGAAAAATAAAATCATTTCCCCTGAGATCAGAAATGGCTCAACTGTGTCCATTATCTATAGTTTTATTCAGTACCATATTTGAGGTTTAAGTTCTAGAAATGAAGAAAAAGAAATTGAAGACATACAAATAAGAAAAAGAAAGTCAAATTATCACTATATACAGATACTAGGGTCCTTAAAAGACACTAGAACTTAATCACAAAATCCATAGATTTGAGAAATACATCAAAAAGAAGATACAAATTAATAATAGTAGTATTAATAATAATAATAATTAAGGATATAGTAATCCTGACAAAACAACAAATATATAAAGATAAGAATTATCATGTTTGCAATATAGTAATATTAAAGTTTGAAGGAATTCTTTAATAAATTCCACTCATAATATCCTAGTATATTATAATAATTAATCTACTGGATTACTGAACAGTATAATGAGAATTATTAAAAAATATTAAGAACATGAATTAATAAAGCATAAAAAGAAGAAAAGACATTCCTGCTCATGGATTGGTAGAATTAATACTGTGTACATGGTTATATTACCAAAGCAATCTATAGACCAAGTTGAATCTTCATCATGATTCCAATAACATTCTTTCCAGCACTATAAGACAACAAAATAAAATTTGCATGGAAGCACAAAACACCACAAAAAATTACTAAATAAACTTAGTAATGCAAGACTTATTATGACATATGATTCAAATCATGTAACAGAGCCATATCAACAAACAGAAGATATTACTGGAAAAAAAAAACCACAAACACATAATCCAATGTATAGAATAGAGGGGAAAAAAATAAGCTCACATGACTGAAACCATTTAATGTTTCATGAAGATGGCAAGATTAGATAATAAAGAAGCTAAAGGATCTAGAACGACCATTACTCTGCATGCAGAAGATTGCATCTTGATTTACTGTATTTCACTTGGCACAAAAACAACTCAAAAAGGATCAAGTACCTTAATGTACATACTGGATCTTTCAAGCTGCTAAAGGAAAATAAGAAAATGTTTATATATATTATAATAAATAACATATAATAAAATATATAAACATAATAACGGAAAATCTCCTTCAAATTTAACCCATTAACTCCAAAAATAATTTCAAAGAACTAGAAAGTTAGGTTAAATAAAAGCTATAGATTCTATGCAGAAAATTCCACAAAGAAGTAACTCTACACAATATTAAATATTTGCAACCATGCATATGAAAGAAAATTAGTAACTAGAAAGCATAAAAATCTCAAAAAATTTAACATTATAGATTAAGTTTCTCAAAGCAATTATACTATTCAGATGTCACAGCTGGACTTTAATCTGGGAGAACCTAAAAGTCCTTAACTCAGAAGTAAACTTGCATAACCAGGGTTATGGCTGTGCTATTTATAATATCTAAAACATGGAACCAACCTAGATGCATATGAACAGGTAAATGTGTAGAAACAAAAACAGAATATTAAGATTTATTCAGCTTTAAAGAAATGAAAGTATGTTATTCTTAGAAAATAAATGATACTGAAGATTATTCTCTTAAGCAAAATAAGCCTTTCTTAGACAAATAACACATTTTTCTAGGTTGTCTAATTGTTCACAATAGTCAAGACATAGAACCAGACAGATATTCATCAAAACGTAATAAAGAATACACACACACACTCACACACAAAAAACCACACACACAGAACACATTCATTTACATAAAACACATCATACACACACATATATCATACACAGACACACACAGAGAACACATAAACTTACATGAAACACACATCATATACACATTTATATTGCACGCACAGACACACACACAGAACACATACATTTACATAAGAGACACACAGTAGGGAAGAAAGAAAACTGGGAGTTGAGAGATAACGACTAACAGAGAGTAGTTGGGGCTGGTGAACATGATCACATTACATTCACACACACACACACACACACACACACACACACACACACACAAATATATATATATTGCTTATAAGAGATATGGAGAACCTGGGTGCATGTTAGAGTTTGCTGAGTAGTTCACAACTGAGAGAAGTGTAAAGATGCCACTAATATTGGTCAAGGAGGAAATGTTTCCCATAGGCTCACCTTTGGTTCCCAGGTGAAGACCCTAGATTGGGAATCTCTGAAAATTGGGAGAGGTGGGGCATAAATGACAAAAATGCAGTTCACCAGAGGCAGGCTCCCAAGGACATCTTTGCCCCTGGATTCTTTCTCTTTTCTACTGTATTTTAAACACCAAGGAGTGACTCATGTTCTTGCTGCTCGTGATGCTGAAGATATTGGATAAAGCAGTCACAGAGCAAACCCACTGAAATGATGAGTCAGAATAAATCCTTCCTGCTTACATTGTTTAATTTGGGTATTTCAGTCACTATGATGAACAGGTATATAATACACTCACCAAGAAAATGTGTAAGAATGGAATGCTAATATCCCATCTGCTAATGTCTGCAGTTCATTTGAAAAAAACAAAAACAAAAAAAAGTCTGATAGTATTATTTCCCATAGGAATTACTCCAACAGTAGATTTTGTTATAATGTAGTTTGTCTTGATTCTGATGTTGTTAAGTCTTTGAAAGATTTATAGAAACACAATTAGTAAGAATTTTCACATAAACTGGATAGGGGAAGTGATAGCAAATTGTGACTGCTTTCTGTTTGTCTGCTCTTACATAATGAGGCTAATATTCTGAGTAGTGAATGACAGAATTGCTTTCTTGGATAACATGGGCAGAGGTGCTGGAAAAAGAAGATGATAACATTTCTATTAAGAATTTCTATGACTAATACATTTGTTATAGCACTTTCTGCTTCCATAAATGAAGTTAAAGTGGATTTGAGCCTTGAATGAATCACATGAACACTAAATATTCATGCAGTTTCTGAGTCCATAGCCCCACACCACTAAATTTATATAATACTCATTATGAACACTTTGTACGAAAAATAGATACTAAACAGTCTGTCAAAAAAAACACTTGCAAATAAGTGTAATTCTGTGGGAAAAGCATCAATGCCTTATTAATATTAATAGAAACTGGGTCAGTAAATAAAATGCACACTATTATTCTCAGTGATTTGTACAGAAATGGCTGCTTAGGTATTTCATTATTTAGTGTAAAGAATGTACCAGCCATTTCACAACTATAGAGCTTCCCTTCAAATATAGACCTTGATTCCCAGGAAATTACAGTATTTGAAACCAAAGTTCAAAGGAGGAACCAAAAGTAATAACCATTTTCTACTGTTGCATATTTATAGAGCAAAACCCACTATGGATCTTAGATTTTAAGTATCTTTCCTTGTCTTTTGAAAACATATTGCCAGTTGATACTGAGGATATTTCTAGTCTTAAGAACATAGAAGTGGGATGTAAAATATTATGAGATACAACTGACACTAAGGTCTGTTTGATAAAAAAAGTATTACTATAGAAGCTTCCTATATTATAAACATACATAAAAGGAGTTTTAATGGAGTCATATTATAATTGAGGGTGTGTGGTAATATCCTAACCAAATATAATGTGCTACCAAATAACGTTGCTAAAGAGTCAGCTATTCTCCAGAATAGCAGCTTGATTCTATAGCTGAAGAAACCATAGACTTATATCATAGAAGCTGGAAAATGTTACCTGATGTTCAGCAGAAAGTTATATCTCTGATGGCTAGTGTTTATAGTGCTAGAAGTTGCTAAAATGTTACTGGAGGAGAAAAATAATAAAGAAAAATCTCATTCAATTATAAACCCTACAAAATACCATAACAAACCCATTGTATGATACACTCACTGGTTCAAAATTGAGGAGAGAAGAAGGAGACTAATATATAAGGAGAGGAATGGAGGGGAGACAAATTACCATTAAAGTTATTAAATAAAGCAACAAAGAATCATATAATTTTATATTTACTTAAAATTATATACAATGTATGTTCAACATATGTATGTATATATATGTGTATTTATATGCATAAATTAATTTATACCACTTAGGCTGGCAATGATCTCCACAAAAATAATAGTCTAAGTGAAATCTAAGTCTCTGGCATAAGAAACCCTTGATTGATCAGTTATCATACTCCAAGTGACTTTCTACATGATATGGATGATCGTTGTCCTTGTTTACTTCTCAGAGGTTAAAGGTCAAACTCTATCTCTGAAGACAGTCTAGATCTAATCAAAAGTTTTCTTCTTTCGGCCTTGTTTCCATTGTATCAGAATAAAGCCATGCAAGCAACCAAAGGGATGGAATCAATTAAATGCCTAACCCAGCATGACACCTATAAACTACAAAAATGACCACCATAGCAAGATGTCCATAAACATTCCATAAGTAGCATGTTGGTCTAATTGCATTTATAGCTCACTCATCACGGAGGGAATCATACCTGGTACTAGAAATCTAACCAACCTCTCAAAGTAGTGAAATCATGAATCTTAGAAAAGAATCTACTATCAACACTTTGCTAGAAATCCATGTGTTCTCTTTCTGAGACCCAGTTGCCTGCTATGAACTTTGGATTCACTATGCCTTTCTGGGTAGAACATGTGCTTCCTATCACTGCCATCTTTGGTAGTGCTGAACTTTCTGCCCTATGGTGCTGACATCCAGCTGCATTCCAAATCATTCCCTTATAAGAGCAAAGAAGTGTAATTAAAACTTCTCATCACAGAAATTTCTCTTCAGAGAAGATGGCTACTGTCACAGAAAAATCACAACTAAACACAGTCCAGAAGTGAGTGGATCATAGGGTACCCACTGCATTGGATACAACTGCCTCACAACTTTTGCATTTATGGCTCAGGCCAAGCAAACATCACAGAAGTGATGGAATGATGGTAAGAGCCCAAATATGATGTCTGCTGTGAAACAGTCTCACTTAGAATGGCTGCTTAAACAACACTGGAAGAATGTCAATATCAATAAACATGCTAATGCAGAAGGGTGAATACTCATGAGGTTCCTGTTTTCTAGACATTGAACTATTGGCAACTAATGACTGCTGAGACAGAATTAGCTTTTCCCAGTGATGAGATTCCTCATTGGTTAACCAATATAAAGTCCTCACTCCTGAAACTATACACCCACAAGCAACAGGGAAATATGTTACCTAATAAAACAGAGAAAGGAAATAACCCTTGCAATTACAATGTACTGTTCTCTTTCTGAGGCCCGATTGCCTGCTGTGAACTTTGCATTCCCTGTGTGTTTCTGGATAGAACATGTGCTTTCTATCACTTCCCTCATTGTTAATGCTGAACTCTCTGCCCTGTGGTGCTAACATACGATCTCCGTGAATTGCAAACAAACCTGGTTTCATAAGCCTGTTCTCCTAGGGGTCATTCATCAGATTGTTAGTCCTTTTTTTTTTTTTTTAATCCTTCTTGGTTTCTTTCCAAATTCTCTTTGTCATGACTCAGTTAGGGTTGTACAAAAGAAACCCACTATGCTCATAAATATTTGACTACTAAAGGAAGTGAGGAAATGTCCTTTGTGATTAACATGGACACTATTTGCTTGAAGTCTTTTCGTTCTTAAAGATTAAAGAGATGATGATTTAAATTCTTGAGTTCTGGACCTTGCTGTCAAAATGATTGTGTTTCACAGAATTACAATAGTGAGTCTGATTCAGATTATGTAGGAAGCATACATGCGAGGATGAGAAATCATAGCGAGAATGAGTACGAACACTAGTTGTCATAAAAAGGGCAGGGACTTATCCTCAGATCATTGGTAACACTGATGGACTATTTCAGGAGCGTAGCATATTGAATTCAGATAGTGTTTAAAGCAGGTGTTACTTTCATTTCAGCTTCAGGATATTTTACCATTTTATCAATTATTAAAACACATTTAACATTCACTTTTATAGTTGTCTCACATACAATTGCGTAGTAAAATTTTAGCTAAGGCTGGAGACATGACTCAGTGGTTACGAGTACTTGCTGCTCTTTCAGAGAGCCTGGATTTGGTTCCCAGCATACATGTGGTGGCACTCAACTCTCAGTGACTTCAATGCCTTTCAGTCTGGCCTCTTCAGGCAACCAGGACTGGCATGTTACATATACATTCATGTGTGCAAACGCCCATATACATAAAATAATTAAATATATCTTAAATTTTGAAGTATCTAATAAAATACTCTTTATTTTCAAAACCCTCCACAAAGAGTTAAAAATTTAATCAAATTTATATTATCAATCTCAGATGAGTATAATAGCATTTCCCTTCTTGTCTGCCCTGTGACCATATCAGGATGTCAGTGGTTACGCTTTCTGTGCTTATGTTTTGCACTCTCAATACCTTGCATCTCCATAAACAGTATGGTTATGAAACCAGTGCCCTTATCTGTGCTTTGCTGACTCACTCTACTAATTAGTGGCACCACAGTGTTCTCAACTTTTCCAGTCCTTCCTTAAGTTCCTTATTATATCTTTTTATCACTGCTTTTATTCCTTCCTTCCCTTTACATCCCAATGGCAGGCACTCCACCTCTCCTCCCAGTTCTGCCCTCATCCCCCTCCACCCATTCCCCCTTTCCCTTTTTCCTTAAAGGTATAGGATTTCCCCATGTGTACCAACCCACCATGACATATCAAGTTGCAGCAGGACTAAGAGCATCCTGTCCCACCCAGAAAAAAAGCAGCCCAGCTAGAGAAATGGAATTCAAAGACTGTCCCAGCTCTAATTGGTAGAGGACCCACATGAAGACCAAGCTGCACATCTGCTGCAAATGCGTAGGGATTCTTGGTCCAACCTATGCATGCTCTTTGGTTGGTGGTTTAGTCTTTGAGAGCCCCCATGGGCCCAGACTTTATTCTTCCCTTTTAATCCTTCTGAGTCTAAAGCTGCCATGTCTCCAACCTAATGCTGTGTCTTTGTTTGTTCACCTGCTTGGACTTACTCTTTGTTCTTTTCACACTCATCTGATAGATGAAAATTGATTCTCTTTTGCTCACTCCAGACACACCTTTAAAATGTGAGCATAAATACTATTCTAAAATACAAGTGTGATTGCATCACCCCCAGAGTTTACCAGATCGATCGTGTTTGGTGTCAGGAAATGGCCCTGTGTTAGCCTGAAAGCACCTGTTTATTTCTCTAGTTCATTTCCCTCTTTGTACTCACTTCTAAGTGTCAAATGAAGAATTTCAAATTATTGAATATCCTTATGCTTTTGTCTGTGCTTTCTAAGCTAAAATTCAATACACATTTCTTTGATTTTGAGTAATTGATATTTACTTCAATTTACATTAATTTTAATCTGTGTACTTATCTTTATTATTGAATTTATGGATTTTTTTCTATGCTTCAATTAACTCTGCAATTTGATTTCTGCCTATAGAGTTGTTCTCATCTAGTCTCCAAACAAATTTTATTTTCTTCAATATTCATAATCAAAACAATTGCTTCTTAGGATGATCTATTATGGTATTACCTGTTTCATCACTCAGTCTATAAAAAGCAGATACTGAAGGATTTGTACTCTGATCTAAATCCTGGTTTCACAAGAGTCTATATCTTTGATGTCATAGCACTAATGCTAACCCAGCTTCAATATTTTTCTCTCAATGTTGAAGGCTACTGAGACAACCCTTCTGAGGTCTGGATATGTGTATTTAACTTGATACATCCTTTAGGATAGCTCTCAGACACTTCAAACAAAATGCATTTAAGCACATACACATGATCTCCCCTCTCCACAACCAAATATTTCAACCTCTTAGAAACACAGTGACTACCCTTCAGTTCTTCTGTCAATAAGTCTTTGATGCTCTGCCACCTTTACCCAACTCCTCTCTTCATGAACCTATTGCTGCCTCTCCACTCTAAAGCATCTGTATTGCATTCTCTCACAGAGAAAATACAAAACTCATTTCTCCTAAGCCTCCTAAATCTTTTCTATGTTTTTCCATGTTTCTTAGAGTAAAAGGAAAAAAAAGGGATCAGTCGATAGAGGATATGCCTTTAATACTTCAGCACCAGGAGGCTTCTGTTTCCAATCCTGTGGCTTGCTGCATGTGCAAATGATCTCAGTTCCTTCATTCTTCTCATGACACCACTGAATTGTGAGCTTCAATCACAAGTCAATGCAGACATTCATGATTTTGTTAGACAAAATTGTCATATTCCTTAGAGTAGGGCATATCTCACACATTCCATAATTTACTAAATATCTGGTAAATTCTTTTTGAATGACAAAAAGACTGAATCCTGAATGCAAAGATGGTACAGGATTATGACTAGAATTTTAGTTTCAATAAATACAACTTAAAATATTCTTTATTGTGAAAGAAAATGTCTTGTTGCACAGAAAAGATGACATTTCTATTTTTGTTTATTATCATTTTGAATCCATTATCACCTTGTTATTGATATTATGTTTTTCTATATGTCTGCCAGTACATTAAGCAATGTAGAAATATTAGTTATTACTATTCAGATGTAACCAATGAGGCAGATATTATTGCTGGTCTCATTTTTAAACAGTGGAACAAATGTTCAATGAGGTTAAGTTTCTTCCATTTAGATCAGATGCTTATGAAATATTAATGCTAAACCATGAATATTTAAAGGCAGAGATCTTATTCAATCTCCCAACAGTGGTTTTCAAAAACACAGGAGTCTCTATGTGCATGTGTGTGGCTGTGGGTATGTGTTACCCACTCTTTTTATCAATTAAAAGTTAATTATGATTCGAAGTTACAGGTGTCCTTAACAGAATTTTCCTACTTGCTTTGGATTAGTTGATTCTCCTCTGGCATTCCTCCCCCTCAAACTCCTCCCCCAATCCCCTTTGACCCTTTCTGTTTTAGAATTCTTCTGTATGTCCTGTTTTCTCCCTAAAATCTCTCTTAAATCCTCTCATGGCTCCTTCTCTAGCTTCATGACCTATATCCACACTTACTCTCATATAATGTTTTCCAGGTTTATTTTCTCGTGATCGTGAATAGGCTATCTTACCGACTTTTCTTTATTTCACCTATTTTGTCACATTTCTCCGCTGAGAATGAAGGGATATTAAAGGCTCTTAGGCAAGCTTCACTTACATCACTGGCTCTCAGGCTCCACACTGACTGTGTGGGAAGTTCCTGAGGAACTTCATTGGGAACCTCTGTTTTATTAGTTATGCCTGTGCTCACAATTAATTCTCACTAAACTTCTGGCAACTTCGGTAGGATTGACTTTCTTTAAATGCCCCTCATCACTGATTTCATACCTTCTCTTTGATATTTTATCAAACAATCTTTTATTTAAGTTCTCTGCACACTTTTTCCGCTTGTAACTCAGCCTCTGCCTTTGGAAACATTTCCCCATACTCCTGAAATAAATTTCAGATGACATGTTGTGACTTGATTTTTTTTTTAAATCTGGGTCTCATCTAAATACCTTTTTTTTCAAATATTAATAGTCTTTTATGAATACTCAAGCTAAATTGGGATCACATACATGTTTATTCTCTCCCAGCCTTGTCACCTGATTCTGTAACTGTCTAATACAGTTATTTATCTATTCACTAGTTCATGAACTGTTTTCCAGACAGGATTTCAAATTACAAAAGGTCAAAGGACTTGTGTGTTTTGTTTACTGTATTGAAAAGATATCTAATATTGATCTTGGCCTGTGGAGATATACTGATTAAATGAACAAACACAGTCTTGCTGCCTCCAGGCTCAGAGGTACAGTTGACACACTTTGGCAAAAATTATAACCTACTTCATACAAGGAGACTTCTTTGGTCCCATCCTCTTCTTTATCATGCAGGCTATGGACATCTGTGCATGACCATGGTTCAACCTGTCAGGTTTTTCTCATGTTCAACTGGTAACAAATGTTTCTGATTATTGAAGGCTAGTATAACTCAGCATCCTTATTGTTCCATGTCTTTATTGATACACTCAATCAATATCATATCCTCTCCCAGTTAATTTCCTTCCCAGTTGAAATCCATGCTGGACCCAATGTCCACACATTACCATGCTACCCATAAAGCTCACTCAGCATCCTTGCTCTGTCTACCCAATGTATACAGAAGCATCATTGTAGTCTGAAATTTTGTTGATATATTCAAAATATAGAATGGCAAAATTATCTTTCTAAAATGGTAATAGGATATTGAGATATCTTTTAGTGATTAATATACACTCTACCCAAGCATGAGGACCTGAGCACAGATCTCTAGCAACCACCATAAAAATCCTAGGGATGTCAGAAGCCCTAGCCTCAGGTTGGCAGAAAAAATTGTCTCCTCAATACTCATTGGCTAGTCAGCCTTAGCACTTGATGATCTTCATGTTCAGTGAGATAACCTGCTTCAAACTATAAGAACAACAGAGGATGATACACAATATGTTTATTGCTGGTTTCTACAAGCACAGGTGAGAGTACTAGTATACAAGTTCCATGCATACACGCACACACACACACACACACGCACACACACACACACACACACACACACACACACCAAAAATAAAGTCAATCAATGTAAGGATAGTAAATAAAATGGATAACAGGATAACAAATTACCGCTAGATATATCTATATCATCTATTTATATGTAATCTATACTGATATCTATCTATAATCTATATCTTTATTTATATGTATCTATATTTATATCTATCAATATCTATCTATCTATCTATCTATCTATCCATCTATCTATCCACGAATCTTTCTATTTATCTGTTTCATCTACCTATCATTATGTGAAAACCTACGACTTACATCAGAATGTCAGTGACAATATTTTTTTACTTTACACTAAAAGCCCTATAAAATTTTATCCTAATTTCACTGAAATTTGTCAGTGTTCCAACCATGCATTTTTTATATAAACAATTTTTTAATTTTTATTGGTTATTTTATTTATTTGCACTTCAAATGTTGTCCCGTTTCCAAGTTTCCCCTCCACAAACCCCCCATCCAATCCCCCTCACCTTTGCCTCTATGTTGTTGCTCCTCCACCCACTCACCCACTCCAGATTAACTATTCTAGCAGCCCCCTACACTGTGGCATCAAATTTCCACAGGACCAAGGGCCTCCCTTCCCCTTGATACCCGATAAAAGAATCCTTTCCTAAATATGTAGCTGGAGGCATGGATCCCTTCATGTATATTCTGGTTGGTGGTTTATTTACTGGGAGCTCTGGGGGTAGGGCGTCCAGTTAGTTGATATTGTTGTTCTTTCTATCGGGTTGCAATCTTCTTCAGCTTCTTCACTCTTTCCCCTAACTTTTCCATTGGGTTACCAGGGCTCAGTCCGATGGTTGGCTATGAGTATCTGCATCTGAATTAGTCAGGTGCTGGCAGAGTTTCTTTTCTATCAATCCTTCTTTTTCTGTTTCTTTCCATGTTTCTGCACAATGCCCAGAATTGGAAGGTAGGATCTGTGTATTATCCTTTTATTCCTGTAGCTCAGAATCTTACTCATACTGTTATATTTTCATATTTTAAATGAAAATCCATTAAATGATCTTTAAGAATACTTTTCTTTGTAGATTATCTTCTTAAAATGTATTTTTTCATTCATTTCAACATTGCGCCAAAAGTGTTGGATCCATGTTATATAAAAAGCATAATCCTAGGTATTGGGGTATCTGTGTTTGTCAATTCTTTCATGGTCATTTTTTCTTGACTAGTCTATGAAAGAGTGGGGATACAGAAAGAGATGTTTTCATAAAAATAACTATACTCTGTAAAACTCTTGAGGTAAACCCTGAAGAACAGATGTCAATGCTGGCATGTTATGATGCCTATGTGATGCTTTTTATAATAACAACAAAAAAAACCACATTAATTCACATGTACTAGCGGCAATAAACATCAGTTTCTAGATTATAACCCTGTGATCTGGCTTTAAGAATCCTGTTAAGTAGCACAGATATTTTAAAAGATGGTATTTGTAACAATAGGAATAACTTTGGGCATCAGAACACAGACACCATGTTTGGAAACACTGCACTATCACTATCTATACTGAGTTTCTGAACTAAAAGTAAGAATAAGTGAGAGTGACTGGGAGTGATAGTGCATGCTAGGAATTTTATAGGAGGCAGAGCCAGGCAAATCTCTGAGTTCAAGGCCAGCCTCCACAACTACAGCTACACAGAGAAGCTCTGTCTCCAAAACCAACCAACCAACCAACCAACCAAACAAACAAACAGAATGAGAGACACAGGGTGCTGAAGTATGCACAAGCACGGACATAGTTTTTTGAGAAAACAACAACTTAAAAATTCACTCTTCTTTTGGCAACAAGACAATGACCTAGGACATGGCTGCTATAGCTATGTTTAGTTGAAGCTTTCCAAACTCTGGACCTTGTTTCTTTCTACAAAACACAGCTACCTATGTCTACAATCAACCTTCCAAACTAAAAAAAAAAAAAAAAATGTGGGATTTTAAGTACAATTAGAAGGAGTTCGTGAATGTCACATATAGGACAATTGTTGATGTATGTGGCTTATCATGAAAAAAAGTTAGGAAACAAAATGATTTTCCTAGATGGTATAGGAGTAGGATAGGAGAAGCCAGCTGCTGGTTTTTGACTTTTATTTAATAAATGAGCCCAACATTCTCTTGCCTAACTGAACTTGAGATAAAAATGTATGATCTAATGATAGCTCATGAATTTGTGACAAGAAACGCATCACAGTGCCCCAATTATAACTCAAATTATGAACTAGCCAATCATCAGAGAGTCAATTTTCTCCACATGGTGAGTCATCATGAGAAAGGATCGACAATGTATCTTCTAATTTTATTTGTGATGCTTAACAATGTTTTAGAGCATGTAAGTGTTTTCTCTCAGTGCTAAATTTAAAATCAATATAATTCAGTTGTATTTGAATTACATAGTCTTTGAAATAGGAAAAATAGGACAGCTTTTATTTTCACTGCTCATACTATGACAAACATTTCTTTGTATAAAAAGTCAAAATGTGAGATGTGAACTATTTTTAATTTTAGCAGATTATCCTCACACATCAGTATATAAAATATAATGTCTCAAAATGGAATAAAACACACATAAATATATTACAGGAGGATATTACATTTGATTTTTTATAAAGAGATTTGATTCCTTATTTAAGACTAGATGGAAGGAATATGCCATGCTGAGTGAGCCCTAGTAAACTCACTCTTGCCTGGGAAATTATCTCTCCCAGCTAACACTTTATAAGCTATTAAGAAACATTTACAAATGAAAACTGATTGTTGTTACTACCCTGAATGTAAACACACCAAGTACACAGAAGTACATACCACACTTTCTTTTCATCTATTTATAGGACCTTATTTATCATTTCCACAAATTATTACTACACATCAAGAGTTACCCCAAATGTTAATGTGTTTCATTTAAAAAAATGGGTTTTAGATTATATTTTATAGTAGTAGACAACTTTTGTAGAAAGAAAACAGAGCATGACTGTTTACATTCAGTTATATCTGTATTGAGTGTCTGAGTATTGCTTTGTTACTCTATGACACTAGAGATATGTAAGCAACCAGCACAAACAATAATGCCTTTCAAAGAAAGACTATTTATTCTATAGAGCTTAGACTACTCAATGATTTGCTTTTGAACACCATAAACAAAGGTAAAGTTGAATCCCTTGTGATCTAAGAAGCTTCCCAAGATTTTATTCACATGATTGACTTTATCTATATTTCTGATCTAGCTTAGAAATATAGACATGAATTTGTCTCAATACAAAAACAGTGCCTTTAAGTACTCTGTGGCAAATAGGCCTGCTGATTTTCTCTTCTTCAAATGAGAGAGATTAGAAGCTTCTAAATGGTATATGTTGAAAGCTGGTAAAAGACAAGAGGAAGAAGAATCCTCATTTACTTGGTAAATAGGGTTTCTGTACTTGCTACAGAAAAAAACAAGAACAAAATCCTTGGTTGGAATAAGTACTCAGAATGTCAGGGCCATTGAGAATGGCAAACGGCAAATATCTTATGTTTCATATGATCAACTAAACCAAAGCATAGGTGCTCCAACCTAGTAACTGTCCATCACTAACCACAGAGCTAGAAGAGACTCAGGTCCATTTGCCACTTTAAGAGGCTTGTGAATGATAGCCTCTACACTGCATTATTTGTTAAACAGGAGGTCTGTTCTTGTGCTGTGTTAACAAAACATTTTCATAATTTGTTTGATGAGATTACATGATTCTGTTTTTACTGGAGCTCATATCTTTTATACATATAATTTTTTAAGGGAGTTTTCTACCTGAAAAACCATCTTATAGAGACTGTATATTTTTTAGCAAAACATTAAGATAATAAAGAAAGTAGGAAAAATGTAATTATGACAGTGTATTAGTCAAAAAGCATAAACAAAGTGTCCAATATTCAGAAAGCCGAAAGGACATTATTCTAAAAAAATTAAGTAACTTTATATAAGCAATTTTAAAGTTATATTTAGACTAAGCTTATGGGTTTTTCCTTAATGTATGTTTATATGCCTCATGTATGCCTGGTTTCCTCTCAAGTAATAAGAAATCATAGGGTCCACTGGAACTGGAATTATGGATGGTTGTGAGCAACCATGTGGATGCTGAGAAATGAACACAGTTCCTTCCCAAAAAATAAGTCTTTAACACTGATCCATCTCTTCAGGCAATAGCATAAGGATATATATATATATCTCACATCAGAATTTTATTGCTTGAAGAATATAGCATATGAAATCACAAGAACATCAAAATTAAAATTCACTAGAGGCTTCAAACATATAGTACATTATCAGATGCAGTAAAGTATTAATTAACCTGAAGTCTGTGTCAGAAAGAAAATTACCTAAATTGTTTACTTGAGATACATATCCTTAAAATAAAATAAAAGAATATTACAGTAAAAATTAGAAAAGCCAAAGTGACTAACTTATTTCTGTAGACTACCTTCGGTACTTAACCTTTTTGAAAAAAAAAAAAACCAAAAAAACAAAAAACCTTCTATTTTTTCCAAACATGTCATAGGCATATCCATAAAATACCTTGAAATAACTTATACACATTTCTTAGCTCTCAAAATTGAAATCCTAGCAGCTGGAATATCTTCTGGGGCTTGGTGAATAAAGACATTTAAATGGCTTGGCAACTGACATAGGAAGTTAATGACTTACCTTAAATGGTATTTTTCTGTTTCCAACATATAAGTAATACGCCATTTCACCAAATACACTGGATCCCTCTCACAACCTACCACACTTTATGCAGTGAAAGCAAATTAAAGCTGCTTCCTTTTAACAAGCAAGTTAACACTTCATATAGGGCTGGTCAGTTATAATGTGTTTTAAGCAAACACAAAACTTTAATTCTATATTTTCAATTGTAAAGCCATATCCAATATATTCTAATGCTATGATGAGATACTTCCTTATTAATTAATAAAGTATATACTGATGGTAAAATGTCTGTTTAATTTATAAACTCTCTAAAACATGTATCTGAGAAAAAGAGTCCTATATTAATTATAGGCCAATTTTCTTTTTTTTTTTTTTTAGTTTACTTGCTGCTTTCCATGTATGGTTTCTCATAGTTAATATTTGAAGAAAAATAAAAATAGAAATATTTGTTTAACAAAAATAGCAACAATTACAATAAAGAAAATCAACCTTTTGCATATTATGTAATAGAATATTAGATATCCTAGCACAGGCCCACAAATTGTAAAAGGCTCCTAGACTTTAGCACACCTGATGCCATGATTGAAGTACTATTCAGGCTCTGGACAACAGCATGTGGGGAACAACAGCTGCCAAAATAAGAACAAAGACCTAATTAGCTAAAGTCCATAGTTCTGGAAAGTCCCTAATGTTTGGGGACTGGTCTGAGGTCACAAACAACCAGAGTCATATCTGCCCAGCTAAAAAGACTTTCAAATGGCTTCAACCCATGTTTAAATAGTCTTCTCTGGTAGATTACTTCAATAATATAAACTGAATTGTGAATTATTTATCTCAGTATGTTCAAGAAATTTTATAAATTCTGATTAAAATAGATATTTAAATCATTATCTTCAATAACAACATGAATACACATTTAATGAATGTCTCTGTAGTTGCATGTAGAGATACAACATAAAGAGCCGATTCACTAGAAATGAATGGATGATTTATTTGAATTCCGAAGTATCACCAAGTTATAATCCAATAAACTTGTGTTGCTTTCTTCAGGCAGAACTTTCAGAAGGAAAAACAGAATTGATGCTGTGCAGTATGTGGGCAAACAGTTGATTCTAGAGAAAGATGAGAAAAGTGTGGTAATAAATCTGCCCTCAAACATATATCCCATCTAGCTTAACCCAAAATAAATAGACATTTTCTTAATTAGTTCATCTGAAGAATTAATCTCTGTTGAGTTATTTTGGTCTGGAAGAAAAAGTTAGATTAATTATATCTGTTTATTCAGCTATATTCCAGGATCCTGGAAGAACAGGATCAATTAAAAATTAATCAATAGGTCATTGAGATCTAGACATAAAGTAGGAGCTAGAGGCTACAAATATTCTTGTTACTCTCCAGTGAGCTGCCCCTACAGACTACACAAAAAACCTTTAAGTTAACTATTATTATTCAAAATGAAAGCAAGTGAGTGCTAGGTCAGAAGCAGGAAACAGAGAGTGTCTTTAATAAGAAGGATCTCCAATAATAAGATTTCTTCAGAGATTGTCATGCTACAGCATAGGCATGCAAATAATATGCCTTGTGAATTTTATACAGTATTGTATATTATATGCAGGCATTTGGGATGTCCAGGAACTAGGTCAATAAAAGTTGAATTGTGGAATTAGATTTATCAAGCCCTGACTGTGCTTAGAAAGTGGGGAGAGATTGAGCCTGGGAGAGGGGTAAGAGGTAAGGAAGAATACAAGGACAGGAAAAGGAAAAAGAAGGGAAAAGCCAAAAGGGCTTTGAAAAATAATGGGAAGGAAAACTAAGAAGGTAGAATATAGGTGCACATAAAAATAACAAAGATAAGATGATGAAGAGTAGAAGAAATGAGAAAGAGGAAAGAAAATGAGAAGGAGAGGGAAATGTAAAGGGATGAAGAGAAGGAAAATTTTTGCATAGGGCTTTCCAAGTTAAAATGACAGAGAAAAAGGTAATGAAAGAAATCAAGTAAATCTAACCTGTGACAGGGTGACAATGCTTTCATATTTGGAGCCCTAAACATTTTTGACCGGATGAACGTATCTCTTCATTCTTTATTACTGGTATCAGAGGCCATCTCAGAGCGAGAAGATGACTATAGTGTAATGTTTAGCAAGAAGAAGATCATTAGGAAGCTGTCTTGATATGATCACTCATAATCAGAAGACTTGAGTTTGGCTGCAATGAATTTCCAACAATCACTTATGCAGTGAGGTCATCTATCTTCCAAAACACTTTGAGAATGGCATGCTTTAGTGAAGTTTTTCTCAGGGAGGCTAGACATTTGTATCTTCAGACTGATGGGTAGTCTTAGATTTTGGAGTGTCATTAGCAGGAACTGTGGCTTTGAGAAAATCATCATCTTCTGCCATATACAAGCCCAATGAGAATTGAAAATGAATGAAACTCTAGTATTTGATAAACTTCACTATGCCTACAGAAGAGTTGGGATCTGAGAAGGAGCAAGAAAAAGAAGAAGAACAATAATATCTAGAAAATGAATTCCAAAGTTATTAATGTTATTATCATGTGAGAAAACCTCCTTAGAATCTTTGTTCTATATTTATCATTGCTACAATTTAGTGATGAGTATTTTGGGGACCCCACAGGTCTCCTTATAGATATCTCTTATAATTTTTCAAATCTAATTATTTCTCTGTGGTCGATAAGTAGATGCTATAGACTTACAAACCTTTTTAAAGAAAATCTTAAGGAAGGAAAAAGATTATTAGGAAGAAATAGAGTCCTAGTTAATTTAACAGCCACAAGTAACCTTTGCAATCTATCTTATCCATTACTATTTCTAGATATTCTTTTCTCTCAGGTAGCCCTTCTGTTTGTCAGGTAGATCAGCACTTGTAACTTGTATAGTCTGGATCAGAGGGCACAGTCATACTATAAAACAAATATTGTCAACCCAAACCCATATGCCATTGCTAGCTTAATACTTCTCAACTCACACACATGGGAAGTTGTCTATGACTCTCAAGAAAGAAGAGAAATTCTTATTCCATAGGCCAATTGAGTATGTAGGTACAGGACAAAATGGAAAGTCTTTAAGAATGGATTCATTACAGGAGTCTGGAAGATATTGGCAAGGGAAATTGATCCAATAGATAGAGCTTTGTCTTATCTTCTTTTTCTTCTTCATCATTATCTTCATCATGTTGTCCTCCTCCTCCTCTTCTTCCTCCTCCTCCTCCTCCTCCTCCTCCTCCTCCTCCTCCTCTTCCATCTCTTCTTTTTCTTCTTCCTTGTTTGGCAATAAAAATGATTCACAATTATAATATATGTGAATCCATAAACAAAATGATTTAGTTGGCCAATAAGGGTTCTAGAAATAAAAAAAATATTTTAAAATCAATGTCAGGGAACTATAAGATGGAGCCTGTACATATAAGGGAATTTGGGACAAGTAAAACCATAAGGAACTGTTGGTTACAAAATAACATTTAAAACACATACTTTAGATTTTTCAAAATAATCCATGGTATATTTTGAAAATAACCACATGGCTTAGTATTCTTCTAAATAGACTTCTGCTCCAGTATTAACTCAAAGTATCAATGACGTGTGTATTAGCTACTATTTTATTGTTGTGACAAAGTACCATATCTAAAGCAACTTGTAATAGAAAACATTTAAATGGGCTTATAGCTCCAGAGACTTGGAGTCCATGATGGATGGCAGACTGTTGCATGAGAGAAAGAGCAGCTGAGAGCTTACATCTCAAACCAAAAACAGAGAGGACACACAATGCACTTGGGACAATGAGAGGTGTTTGAAACCTTGGAGCCCACCTCCAGAGACACATTATATCTAAGAAGGCAACACCTAATTGTTCGCAAATAGATCTACCATCTGGAAACCAAGTATTCAGAGAAATAAACCTATTGGGACCATTCTTTGAAACTACCACATCGTAAGTGTTTCTACTTGCCACGACTCCCTTGGAACATTGGTCATTTTGAACGGTGAGTTGAGAAATGTGATTCTCAAAGAGAAAGCATGTCACTACTCTGCAAAACTCCCACTGTCGTGTAAATAGTGCTTTGTAGGTCAGACATAATCCATAACCCAAAAGCTTGTTAACTTTTTACATATATCCCAATTGTTTATTAGAAGAAGGAGTCTGAATCTGCTCTTCCCACAGAGCCTTAGAGTGTATTACAGGTACAATAGTTTGTTCTTTCCTATGGAAGTTATATATATGCAAAAGAACTCAGAAGACACATCTATTACTGTTCTAGACCTCTGAATGTTTGTGTTTCTGTTAATTTGAACTTCTTCATCAAAATAACACAGAATAGGTTGTTCATAATTAATTGAAATGTATTGGTTTCAGTACTGGAGTTTTAGAATTTTGAAAGTCAAAGATCAAGGACATAAACAAGACATTGATTTCTGTGCATCGTGTCATAATGGAGGTATGGACAGCAAAGAAGTAAGAAATGAGAGAGAAGATTTTATTCAGAACCCAGTGGGAATTCATTGGTTTGGGGAATTACTATATCATTTTCTCAAAAGTTATAGCCACTGAATGTTCTATGTTCTAGTAAATAATCTCCTACTTATGTTATAACAGAAAACTATAATTAAACTTAATTAATAAAAAGCAAACAAAATCCAAAGGACACCCCAATTAGAAGGCCAGTTGGAAGGGTTTTAGCAGAAGAAAAGGGGAAAAGTAAGATAGCTTGCAGTTGAAGAGAAAAAATTTCAATGTATCTGTGTTAAATTTTTTAAATGATTAAAAACAACACGTAAAAACTTTCAGATATAATTTGTTACATTTCTTCCTAGAAATACTATGGTAGAATTTGTTCTAGCAGTATACAAACCACAAAGATATCCTCTTCTTTTGAATTTTGCCAGCATGATAAACAGAAACTTTTCTCTTGAAATGCATGAGGAGGGTGGGGTGTGAAGCTTGACTTTCTGAGTCATCTGTGAACTTAAGATCTTGATTTTGAAGAGTAAAAAGGATACTCTTCTTCCTGAATGATATTCTCAACTGTTCTCCGGTAAATAAAGTAACTCTTTTATGGCAGGCATTATGCTTGATTCTGAGGATAAAGAATTGAATTGCATACTCTGTGCCTGGAAGTACAATCAATATAAGCAGTGTTGAGCCTAGTCATGAAACGAAATATTAAGGGATAGGTGTAGGTATAACTCTGACCTGTACTCACAGAGGATGTATAGACATTTAGAATTTCTGAAGGGCATGGCATCTGAGACTAACATTTTATAGAATATTTATTTCCATGAAGAAAGAGAGAATGAATTTCACATGTTCAAAGTCTTGAACACAAAACCAGTTTTATTGACTCAGGAAACTAGGAATCCAAACAAGGAATCTATACTTAAAACTGCACACAAAACTTCTTTGAAATGACTGCCTGTACTTTAACCCACCATATTGTAACAGTTGATGAATCATTTGCTCCAGTAGTTTGTAGAAGATTACAGAAACCACAGGACTGCAAAACACTGAACAATCAGTCACCAAACAAAGAGCAGCCTACCTTATGAGAATAGGGCCATCCTCTTACTAACGTATCCTGTTGCATCAGGGATACTTAATTTATAATGCATAATTTGTGACACTTCTTTTTCTTTCTTATCACAACAGTGTGATTTCTCGGGTGTATTTGAGTTAAAATATCTAGAATTTGAAGAAACTGATAATTTTATCTACTACAAAGGTGCTGAACTTGTTTGCTTTTGAGAACACAATGTCTACTATGATGAGTGTGTGCCTGCATTAACAACATTTATTCATCCATGCTTAAAAGGCCCCATGAACTAAATACTTTCTGTGAGGCCGAATTACTTACCATTAATTCACTTGGGTCAAGTTTTTAATTTAATGAACTTTGGGGTACATATTCAAGTAGCACTTTGTAAAATTCATAGCCAGTTGTGTGAAATGCTTGAGTAAGAGACTTCTAATTCACTAGTGACATTTGCTCTGGGTTATATCATTAATATATCAGTTCAGTTTGATTTTCTTTGAGGTGTTGTAATGCCTAATTCTTTTCATATGCTAATAAGAGAGAAAGAAGAAAGGCTAACATAACATAAAGCAATTATTTGGAGATACACAGTCATCATGTCAAGTGGACATGAAGAGTTTCAGATCATTCTTTCCAACAGTATAGGAAAGTAAAATTCACTATGATAGTAGCCATATACCACATGTCTAAGGGGTTATTTATCTACTCTATGGAAGATTTCTCATGCAGCAGGGAGGCTTTAATCAGTGTTACTTCAAAGCAACCATAGTCACTCCAATCCTTTAATGTCTGTGAAGTTTCTGTAGGAATAAATTGGCATATAAACCAACCAACTATCTAAACAATTAATATCTAGACAAGTATCACACATCTGAACAACTTTTCTTACTAACCTTTGACTATATAAAGCATTATCTTTTGATTCTAGTTAGACATTGCACAGTATTATACTCATTGCTCGTTTAGTTTTGATAGAAGTTGTTTCGAAATGAAAGATTATTTTACTCCTATTTGCCCTGGATTGTCTCTGCCAATGTTATCAGAGATATTTGTGTCTTCTTTCCAGACATTTTCTGCTACTTTAAAATGGTATAATGTTTAAGACTATTAGTGGAATAAACTTTTTGGAGATCTTCCTGCTTAGATTTCACTATTTTCTTCTTAAATCCTCTTTCCATGGTTTATTATTAATTTCCATACCATGTATATGATCCTTTGACTACATGTTTCTAAGACAAATTTAACAACATATTTGCACTTTCTTAAGATACCATTCAGTGTAGAAAAATTATTTATTCAAGCAGAAGACTTCCATATTAAAAACTATGCTCAACCAAACTTGTATTTCAACCACATTTCCTTCATCCTGATTCACTTAGTGTCTTAGTTAGGGTTTTATTGCTGTGAAGAGATGTAATAACCACAATTCTTATAAAGAAAAATACTTTATTAGGGCTGGCTTTCTGTTAAAAGTTTTTGCCTGATTCTGGGAGCCCTTTAATACAACTTCCTTGCCTCATCCAGCCTTAATATGTAGGAAGGCTCCAAGGCTTATTGTAAATTGATATGCCATGTTTAGCTGATATCCCTTGGGAGCCCTCCCTTTCCAGAAAGGAAATAGATGAGAAAAAAGGTGAGGGGTGGGGTGGGGGACAGGGACATGGAGGAAAAAGTGAGGGAAAGCTGCAGTTGGGGACAGGGACATGGAGGAAAAAGTAAGGGAAAACTTCAGACAGGATGGAATGTAGGAGAAAAGAATTTTAAAAAGTCCCAAAGGTATCAGCAAGAAGAATAAGTAGAGTAGAATAGTGTATGGCATTAGGATATTCTGTTTGAATAAGGACATTATTCTTCAACAAAATAATGTTAATGATCACATGACACTGTTCATGTTACCGAAGGCATTGATACAAATACTTATGCTATATGGAATTTAACAAAGTTTCTAAGATGAATAAAAATAAAATAAGTTTTGTCCATTGTCATCATGGTGAAAAGCATAGTAGGAAACATGCCAGCACATAGGCAGATATGGTGCTGGGAAAAGAGCCAAAAGTTCTACAGATAGATTGGTAGGCAGCAGTAAGAGAGAGTGGGCCATTGGGCCTGACTTGAACCTCTGAAATCTCAAAGTCTACCCCTAATGACATAGTTCCTCCAATAAGGCTATATCTACTCCAAGAAGGCCACCTGTCCCAATACTTTCATATAGTGCTACTCTCTATGAGTCTATGAGGGCCATATTCATTCAAACCATCAGCTTTAGTATCTGCCTAATCATGGGCTTTGAGATTCCCTGACTAGTTTACTTGATGGTGTTTCTTACCAATATAAAGACTAGATGAGAAGATAATGAGTGAGCAATGTGAAGAACTAGGAGTAGAACTAGGAGTATGGGGTTTAAAGTAAGTAGATCAAACTAGCTCTGTGATGAAGGTTAGAGGCAGAATTTTTAATGTACTGACAAAATGACAGACAAGGCAGATGTGGTGGACATCAGTGTATCCCATGTCAGGATGTACAGGAAAGATGGAGGGAAGGAGCAGAAAAGGAAGATAGAAACATCGTTCTATTTGCATTGTTCCATTTCTTTCCTTTCTTCCCTCAGAGCCTGAATTTAGCATTGTGCCACCTATATTCAAAGCAAATCTATCTCCTTTAGCTAATTATTTTTGTAATCCCATCACAGACAAAGCTAGTGACATGCTTTACAAATTTTCTACACATTTTTCAATCTCATAGGGTCAGAAGATGAACATTTACAGGAAAGTTTGGAAAAAAATTTACAGAACTCCAAAAGACATGTAATCTGAAGATCTTTGGTAATGTAAATTAAATGTATTATATGTAAATATCAAATTTTCCTGTCATTCATGTCTTCCAAGTAAGTAGTGATCTATAATTATGTCCTTCTTTTTTCCATGTTAAAGACAATTTCTAGGCTCTTTCTCCTACTATAAAAATTTTGAGCTTCTTCTGTTAAGACCAAAATGTGCTTGTAGCTTTCATAAAAATCTTTTAAGTTAGTAATTATTTGCATTTGATTCTTCTGTTGATGTTAACATATCAACAGAAAGATTTTGTAGAATTAATTCTATTTTACTATCAACTTTATAACTTTCATATTTTTCAAATTACTGAAAAATTTTAATAAAGCATATCTATTTACTTGTATATTTAGCTTTATGACCAAGTCTCTTCAGTTTTTATTTCCCATAAATTCTTGGTTCTGGGGCAATTACACTGGAGCATAATCAAAGTACCAAGAGCCACATGCTAAATGAAAGCCAACCCTTCTTTCCCATCATCTGTCTCATAGCTTCTCACCTAGAGGTACTAAGTTGGAGGTGGGTAGAGGATTATAAGTAGATCTAAGAGAAGTTAGAGAAGGACACTAAAGAATAGATATAACCAAAACATACTTTATAAAGTTCTGAAAGAATTGAAGTTTTATTTATTTTATTTGAAAATAGATTTATTTTTTCATACAATGTGGTCTGACCAGAGTTTTCCTTCTTCCTGTTCCTCCAAGTTCCTCCTCCCTTCCCCTCCCATCTGGGTTCATACCCTTTCTGTCTATCTTAGAAAACAAAGAAACATCTAAAGAATAATAATAAGATAAAACAAAGAGGTTAGAATAGGACAAAACAAACAAACATGAAAAAAAAAATCCAAAGTGAAAGCATGGTAAACACATATAGACACAGATATATATATATATCTATAGATATAGATATATATATATATCTGTGACAGCAATCCTGTAAAACCACAATACCAAAAGCCATCACACATGCACAAAGGAAGTGAAAGTCTACAAACAAAACAAACAAAAGCCTGTGGTGATACAACATTATGAGAAAAAGAACCTCCAAGGATGCTATTGAGTTAACTTTATTTTAAACATCTACTGCGTGGCATGGTGACTAGCCATTAAAAATAGGTTGCCCCCCCTCCCCAATTTGGACCTTTTGCCAGTGGTTAACAATTGGAACTACCTTCTGAGATAGGCATGGGGGGGGTCCACATCTCTGAGCTCTAGGATGACATCTGGGAAGACTTGTGTCAGTCCTAAACATGTTGGCAGAATTCCTGTGAATTAATGTGCGTATCAATCCTGTTGCTGTATTCAGATGATCTTGTTTTCCTGGTTTCCATTGTCCTCCTCTTTGGCTCTTATAGTCTTTCTTCCTCCTCTTCTGCAGTGTTCCCTGAGCCCTAAGGAGAGGAATCTGATGGAGACATCCTATTTAGGACAGAATGCTTCAAAGTCTCTCACTCTTGCTCATTGTAAGGCTGTGGATCTCTGTATTTGTTCCCATTTATTGAAGAAGGAAGCTCCCCCCCCCAATAATTTATGTATTCACTTACATCCTGATAGAACCCTGTTCTCCCTCTACACTCCCTCACACAGCTTCTTCCCCCTCCCTTCTCTCCTTCTTCTCAGAAAAGGGGGAGGTCCTCCCAATGGGAGTCAATTCTTCCTGGCACAAATCTCTTCAGGGCTAGACATGTCCTCACCCGCTGAGGCCAGACAAGGTGGCCCTGTTAATGGAACCAGATGCACAGGTAGGCCACAGAGTCAGGGACAGTCCTTGATACAGTTCTTGGAAGACCTGCATGAAGACCAGGCTGCACACTTGCTATACACATGCAGAGGAGCTAAGACCAGCCCATGCTTGCTCGTAAGTTGGTAGTTCAGTCTGTGGAAGCCCCCCCAAAAATCCAGGTTAACTGACATTTTTGGACTGGGAAGAAGGCTTTTTTGGTGATGGCTAAGAAAGACACTGATCTATAAGTACATCCGAATGTCAGTAGAAGTCACTTATTGAAGAGGGCGGGTTTGATGTTAAAGTCCTGTTTCCCAATTGGTTCTTGATTTGTCAGTAAAGAAGTTCTGGGGCCAATTGCTGAACAGAATGTACAGGCGGGACTTCTGGTTATCAGGAGGAAAAGGCAGATATAAGAAAGGAGAGGGAGGCTTATCTGCCATGCTTTGCAAGAAGAACACAACAACCGTGTAAGTACTTGTGGGATGCTAGCACCTGCAACCTTCGCTACAGGCAGGTGGTCGATGGCCAAGGATGTTTGGTAGGGGCTAGGTCGGACTAGCCACTAAACCTGGGGCAGGTGAAGAGACAAGACAGAGATAATAAATTGATAAGGACAAGCTTTATCAGGAGGGAGATAGTAATGCTCAGCAGTTGTCTCTAGAAGGCAAGTTGTAACAAACTTGTGTGTATGTGTATGTCTTTTATCCACAGATGTAAAGGTCTAGAGTGAAGACTGGTAGTGCTGCCCACTTTCGAGAGCAAAGGCAGGTAGAGCAAAAGGGGAGCTGGGAGGGGCCAGAGCCCAGTCCAATCCTGGACAAAGGTGGTAGCATTTAAAACTACATACAGTAATTTATGACTGTGTTCCTTTAGCAGAACAGTATAAAGTATTTGGTTTTCCCCTAGGTCCCTGGCCTAGCTAGTCTCACATTCTTGTTCACCAAGTAGCTGTAATTTTCTTCGTTTTATATTAAACTTCAGAACACTAATTTTTAATCTTTACAATATTTTATTAAATATGTACTTGCAGTACTCTATTAAACTCATTAGAGACTTCTCATTTACCTCTTAGTTCACTGATTTTTCTGGTATTGATTTCCTGGGAACTAAACAATTCTCTGATTTTCATTATACTTCCATGTTTTCTATGCTTCTTGCAGGCATACCTTTTATATCAATTATTACCACTAATAATCTTCCATATAAATGGATTCCAGTTTGCTTGTCAGTTTGTGTAACTGAATGATGCCCTTCCCAATGACCTTGGTCACATACAAATAATGACCTCAGTCACACACAAATAAAGATAAAAATAGCAGAAATTATAATAAACTTTTCCTAATGGTTATGTTTTTAAAATCCTTTTCCATAGATCTTGACCGTCAATTACAATCCATTCCTGAAGTATATTCTGATGACATTTTAAAGTATATAAATATTTCGTTGTTTTTTTCTTCTGAAACTGGATGTATTTCCTCAATATCTATTCATTTTCTTCATTTCATATACTTCAGATAAAGAATACTAATAAGCCCCAAATTGAAATCTGTATTCTTCTTCATAGAGTCATTTTTTTTAAATGTTATTACATTCTAAAACACACATGTTCTTTATCCCTAAACAAGAAATTTGTATTATTGGTCGCTTAAATATTTAATAAGCTGTAGATTTTTCTAATTCCACCTTTCATTGAAAATTATTATTTTTTTCCCCTCACATGAAGTCAAGTTGAAATGTACTAGGAAAATGGGATTAAGGAATTTAGAATACTTATGCTTCAGGTTTTGTTGTTGTTGCTTGTTTGCTTACATGGAGACAATGAAGCTGAAACTTGGCCAGGGGAGAGGATACATGAACAATGCTAATAGAATCGGAACACTATATATGCATTTAGTTGCCAGGAGGGTTTGATAAAATGTTTAGGGACCTCAGAATGAGATGCAGTAATAAAGATCATGTATTTCTATGGCAAATAGAGCAAAAAAGTGTTAGAACAACTTTAAGTTAAACTAAATCAAATGTGCCATTGAAGTCCATTCTTAGACTGAATGAAAGTTATCAAGGGCATTTTTGTAAGTTCAGAGGTTGTTTGCAGAACATACCTCTTAAAAATCATTGCATAGTAGAATCTGAAATTGTCGCTGTATATAAGCATTCTAGGTTTTAGCAAGGGAAGATGACTTAAATTACATGACAGTGGAAATAAATATGCTCTTAGGTTTATGAACTGTGAATTGGGTAAAGATATGTTCCTTAATACAGTATTAAAAGTCAGAGAAGAATAATTAAATACATTTGTTAATTATAATTACATTTTTTATATTATACCTTCTGATTACATAGAGAAAACAACTAAGGAAAATTAAAATATAGAATTTTACTTCTGCACACTTAGAATATATTATATGAGTCTCCTTTACGAAGTTTGACTATATTCAACCTTTATTGAACATAGTCTGTATGGTTGTGAGATTTGCCAGCATTTCCCCATTAATTTAATAATGAACTACACTGATGGTTTGGAAATTTACATAGAGATTATATAATTACAGAGCAAAAGGAAACAAAACTTTTGGTAAAAAAATCAACTTTGATCTCTATTTCATCAACTTCTAGATTACTTTTAAGGAATTATTTGGAGTTTATATCACCCAAGAATTTTTTTCTGGAATACACTGAAGGAATCATGGGACATAATAGTAAACTGTTTTTTGTCATTTATGTATGTATGTATTTATTTATTTATATATTTTGCTATGAACTATGTTAATACACAGCTTTTGAGACCTGGATCTCCTCTAGTCATTCCCCATAGAATTCACCGAGTCTAAGCTACATCTAGTATACTGCAATTGCTTAACACTTACATAATTGATGCACCAGTGACTCTTTTTTATTATTCTGTAGAATATTCTGTTTATTCTAAATTTTCTACAGGTAGCACAGAATAAATTTACTTAACAATAAGCAAAAAAAGTACAAACCAATATAAAATTTCCACATAGAAATGGATCCATTTTCATTTGCTGTTTTCTCTGGCATTATCTTCTTGGAATCAGATTGAATTACATATTTCCACTTACCCTTTCTTCTTCTCCATAGAAGCTAATATTTCATTTGATATGTAATATTTCATTTGATATGTAATATTTCATTTGGTATGTAATATTTCATTTGATATGTAATATTTCATTTGATATGTAACATTTTCAAGCAAGAAAACAAGATTGATTTTTTTTTCTTTTTTTAGGTTTTAAGCTGAAGTTATTAACAATGGAATATATCTCTTGGTGGTAAGTAGCCTACCGAATAATGAATAGTGGGGCTCATCTGTGTGCCTCTCTTCATAAGGGTTTAAACATTTAAAAGGAAGCTATTGAGCCCCAGATGCTATCTCTCAGATCTCTAGTAAACAACTCTAGCTTGTTATCATTCCTATTTTGCCAGCTGGGTTTTGTTTGTATTGGCTATTGAAATAGATGTGTATATACAAAGGAAAGAGGCAGTTAGATTCAATACTTGGTTTCTCAACAATACTCAGCCTAAGAAAGACTGCTGGGTAGTTACATTTAATTACAAGGCAAATACAAATAATTTGATGTGATCCAGGAACATCAAATGTTTTCTGAACATCTTCAGGTTTGTTTAACTGATATAAGCTTCTGTTTTTCAATGACTGAGAAACAGGAAAAAGGAGATGGATGATTTTTGTGGTTAAATTTACCCAGTGGTCAAATACAATTGAACCAGAACAGCTATGCATAAGAGAGATTATTCTTTTTCCCTATGGATCTTACAAGAGAGAAGATATGAGCTCAATTCCACTGAAGCAAAGGTGTGTGCTTGCTTGTCAGTCCTTTCCTAAAGGAGGCTTTTCATCTTGTAAGGAAGTTCTGAGGCAGGCATCCTACCTTCTTTCATTCAAAAGGATTGGCACTAGGTCCTTGAGTGTGATATGCCTGGGCTGTAAAAAAACTTTAACCTCAAAGGAACACAGAAATACTTGGCAGTTGGAAGACCTTTACATATAAGTATTTCCTGGAAAATGTGGCCCTAGCTCATGTTAATGACCCCATTAATGCTACTAAAATTTCAGTGTAGCTGAGGGGATATTAAGGCTTGTTGGCTACCAGGATGGAAACTGTCACTTCTGAACAACTCCTTTGCATTTTTAAAAGAAATATGCTGCTTCTTAGCCAGGTGTGGTAGTTCATGCCTTTAATCTCTGCACTTTGTAGTGCTGGTGTGTGTGATTGGCTGATAGATTTCTGAGTTTGAGAACAAGTGGCTTTACAGACAGAGTACTGGGTTAGCCTGTGCTAAACAAGAAATTCTGTCAAAAATAAAAGAAGAAAAAGAAATGGGTGGGTGGTGGAGGGAGATGGAGGGAGCAAAGAAAGGACAAAAAGAAAGGAAGAAAAGAAAATAAAAGAAAGGAGCAAAAAGAAATCACTTCCACTTTATGCACACATGTAAAATTAAATTTCAAAAGGCAAAAATCAATGCGATACAAACGTGTACTTCATTCATACCACAGAATTGTAATTATGATAATTGAAGGCATATATTCTGAGGAGAATTCAATGACTTCTTGCCCAAAGTTCTGAAACCAAATCAGAATATGAATCCAGGAAATATTTTTCCTCATGGGATTATTAATTTTTAAATAACTCTGCAGAATCCAACTACCAGACTGAGTAAGTTGTCAATACAATTTGTTAAATAAAAAATCTCAGGGCCCCTTGTCCTGGAATGATGTCTCTGATTTCTTATTTTCCCCTATGATACATGATTTAAACTTACATTTTAGAGTAATGTTCTTATATATTTAATTGCTGTAATTATGTACAGAGTATATTTCCAAAGCAGTAGTCCAAAACATGTATACATTTTTTTGTATTTAATGAACAGATACTGATTCTGAGTTGCATTCTATTTTCTTATATGTATGTGTGCACACATGTGCACAGATAATATGACAATAGTACCACTGCTTTACTTTGTACATGAACAAATAACACAGTACGCTGTTCAAACGGCGAAGAGTTGCTCTTCCTCTCATGTGCAATGATATGTTAGGAGTGAGTGCGATCAGAAAATATTATAGGCTAGGTATTCATAAAAAGCAGAAATGTATCTCTAACAGTCCTAGAGATAGAGAAGACAAGCATTGAGGCACTGACTGTTTTTTCTGTTTTTATTTATTTTTGTAATCTGTTCTCCAATGCTTTTTGACCTAGTAATATTATTGCATGTGTCACCACTATATTAATCCATGTTAAATACAAACATTGACGATTGTGCATTCTATACATTTAAGCACATTCTTTTTCACAGTGTACATTTTGCTTTAATAGTTCAATATTAATAGCATACTATGTGAGCTGTTATACTATCCATTTATTCTGATAATAAATATTAATTGAGCATTTACTAGACCCAAGTCCACTAGATCACAAGAATGAATAAGACTCACGTGTCATCATAGATCTGTTTTTCAGCACTATGCTCCTTTGTTCTCATTTATTATTTTGTCATGCAGTCATCTCAACCACAGCCTCCTCTCCTCCCCTCCACCCAGCTTCCACACCCTGACCCATGCCTCATGCTTGTCCAAAGCCTGACTTTCTGACTCATTTGTCAGAATGAGTCAGACTTATTCTAGTTCTATCCTTAGGTGGCCGAGCTGGAAAACAGCACATCAATGGGACATTATGTGTTTGTGACTGGAGGATTGTGTAAAGGGCAGATGTTAATCTCAGGTACCATACCTTAGGAGCCATATAGCAGTTTTTGAAACAGGATCTCTCAGTGAGCCTGAAACATCCTATTTAGGCTACTTCGGATGGTTATCTAGGTCCTGGGACTCAATTGTCTCCATCTTCTCAGATCTCAGATGAACAGTGTATACTCTCTGTACTTGTCAGGCTCTGGAGACAGCTCTATCAGGCTCCTGTCAGCAAGCACTTCTTGGCATCAACAATCATGTCTCTGTTTGGTGACTTTTTTTGGGATGGATCTCCAGGTGAGGAAGTCTCGTGATGACCTTTCTTTCAGTCTCTGCTCCACACTTTGTCTCCATATTTCTTCCCATGAGTATTTTCTTCCCCTTTCTAAGAAGGAATGAAGAACCCACACTTTGGTCTTCCTTCTTCTTGAGCTTCATGTGGTCTGTGAATTGTATCTTGTGTATTCCGAGCTTTTGGGCTAATATTCACTTATCAGTGAGTGTGTACCCTGTGTGTTCTTTTGTTACTGGGTTACCACACTCAGGATGATATTTTCTAATTCCATCCATTTGCCTAAGAATTTCATGAAGTCATTGATTTTAATAGCTGAAGTAACATTGTATAAATGTACCACATTTTCTGTATGCTTTCCTTTGCTGAAGGGCATCTGGGTTCTTTCCAACTTATGTATATTATAAATAAGGCTGATATAAACATAGTGAAGCATGTGTCCTTGTTATATGTTGGAGAATCTTTTGATTCCCAGGAGTGGTATAGCTGGGTCCTCAGGTAATATTATGTCCAATTTTCTAAGGAACCTCCAGACTGATTTACACAGTGGTTGTACCAGCCTGCAATTGCACCAACAATGGAGGAGTATTCCTTTTTCTCCACATCCTTACCAACATCTGTTGTCACCTGAGTTTTTGATCTTAGCCATTCTGACGGGTATGAGGTGAAATCTCAGGGTAATTTTGATTTGCATTTCCTTGATTACTAAGTATGTTGAATATTTCTTTTTTTATTATTTATTTTTTGATATTTTATTTATATTTCAAATGTTTCCCCCTTTCCAGATCTCCCCTTTGGAACCTTCCTATTCCCTCCCCCTCCCCCTGCCTCTATGGGGGCATTCCCCCACCCACCCACCCACTATCAACTTCCCTCCTTGATATTCTCCTGTACTGTGGCATCTAACACCCACAGGCCTAAGGGCCTCTCCTCCCCCTGATGGCTAACACGACCCTCCTCTGCCATATATATGGCCAGCACCATGGGTCCCTCCATGTGTATCCTTTGGTTGGTGATCCAGTCTCCAGGAGCATCGGGAGGTCAGGCCAGTGGACACTTTTGCTTCCTCCATGGGACTGCCAACTCTCTCAGCTCCTTCAGGCCTTTCTCCAACTCCTCCATCTGAGACCTTATGCTGAGCCCAATGTTTGCTGTTATATAACTCTTGGGTATTCCGAACTTTTGGGCTAATAACCACGTAACAATGAGTACATACCATGTTCATTCTTTTGTGACTGAGTTACCTCACTCAGGATGATATTTTCAAGTTCCATCCATTTGCCTGCAAATTTCATGAAATCATTGTTTTTAATAGCTGAGTAGTATTCCATTGTGTAAATGTACCACGTTTTCTGTATCCATTCCTCTGTTGAGGGACATCTGGGTTGTTTCCAGTTTCTGGCTATTATAAATATGGCTGCTAGGAACATAGTGGAGCATGTGTCTTTATTACATGTTGGAGCATCTTCTGGGTATATGCCTAGGAGTGGAATAGCTGGGTCCTCAGGTAGTATTATGTTCATTTTTTCTGAGGGTCTGCCAAACTGATTTTCAGAAAGGTTGTACCAGCTTGCATTCCCACCAGCAATGGAAGAGTGTTCTTCTTTTTCCACATTCTCGCCAACATCTGTTGTCACCTGAGTTTTTGATCTTAGTCATTCTGACTGGTGTGAGGTGGAATCTCAGGGTTGTTTTGATTTGCATTTCCCTGATGACTAAGGATGTTGAACATTTCTTTAGGTGCTTCTCGGCCATTGGAGTTTCCTCAGTTGAGAATTCTCTGTTTAGCTCTCTTCCCCATTTTTTTGATAGGGTTATTTGGATCTCTGGAGTCTAGCTTCTTGAGTTCTTTGTATGCCTTGGATATTAGCCCTCTATTGGACGTAGGATTGGTAAAGATCTTTTCCCAATCTGTAGGTTGCCATTTTGTCCTATTTTCAGTGTCCTTTGCCTTACAGAAGCTTTGTAATTTCATGAGGTCCCATTTGTCGATTCATGATCTTAGAGCATAAGCCATTGGTGTTCTGTTCAGGATTTTTTCCCCTGTGCCCATGTGCTCTAGATTTTTCCCCACTTTCTCTTCTATTATATTCACAGTATCTGGTTTTATGTGGAGGTCCTTGATCCAATTGGACTTGAGCTTTGTACAAGGAGATAGGAGTGGATCAATTTGCAATCTTCTACATATAGACCGCCAGTTGAACCAGCACCATTTGTTGAAGATGCTGTCTTTTTTCCACTGTATGGTTTTTAGCTCCTTTGTCAAAGATCAAGTGATTGTAAGTGTGTGGGTTCATTTCTGGCTCTTCAATTCTATTCCATTGATCTACCTGCCTGTCACTGTACCAATACCATGTAGTTTTTATCACTACTGCTCTGTAGTACATCTTGAGGTCAGGAAGGCTGATTCCCCCAGAAGTCCTTTTATTGTTGAGAATAGTTTTTGCTATCTTGGGTTTTTTTTTTTATTCCATATGAATTTGAGAATTGCTCTTTCTAAGTCTATGAAGAATTGTGTTGGAGTTTTGATGGGGATAGGCGTTTCTCCTCCATTCGAGATTCCTCAGTTGAGAATTCTTTATTTAGCTCTGTACCTATTGGACTGGTCATGGTGTCCTCAATGGAGGAGTAAGAGAAAGGTCTGAAGCATCTCAAGGGTTTGCAACCCCATAGGAAGAACAACATTATCAACCAACAAGACCCCACAGAGCTCCCAGGTACTAAACCACAAACCAAGCAAAGTGTACACATGGAGGGACCCATGTCTCCAGCCACATATGTAGCAGAGGACGGCCTTGTTTTACATCAATGGGAGGGGAGGCAATTGTTCCTGTGAAGGCTCTGTGTCCCAGTATAGGGGAATACCAGGGTGGGAAGGAGGGAGTAGGTGGGTGGTTGGGTGAGCACCCTCATAGAAGCAGGGGGAGGGAGTTGTGATAGGCGGTTTCTAGGGGGAAAACTGGGAAAGGCGATAGCATTTGAAATGTAAATGAAGAAAATATCCAATAAAAAAAGAAAAGAAAACAATGTTCACCCAGCTTCTTTTGTGAGTTCCTGGAATTAAACTCATGTTTTTATAGCATTCTTCAAAGACTGACATCTCCAGTTTCTGGAACCTCTTTCATAATGGCATTAATCCTACTCACTGACTACACCCCAAATCTTAGTAACCTTCTAACCCCTTACCACATAGTACCATCTCCTTCAGGCCCAAAATTAGTAGGTGTCAGCATCAATATCATAGAATATTGTTGTAAATGTTGGCATTGTTGTCTGCAGCCTGAATGAAATTGTCATCTCTGGTGGTTTGAATAGAAATGGTCCCAGAGACTCATGTGGTTGAAAGCTTAGTCCATAAGACGTGGCATTATTATGAGATGTGGCCTTCATAGAGTAAGTGTGGCATTGATGAAATTTACCTAATTAAAATGCTGTTGATGTCAATCTGTGGGAAACAATTCCAGCCATTTCCTACAGAGACTCCAGAGTTCTTAACCAATGCATCTAGTTCACGCTGAATCTATTACTGAGGTGTTTATGTACTTTAATTTTTTCACTACATGACAGATGGGCTCACTGGCTCTTCAGCATTCATTTGAAAACTACTATGTGTGCAGAATGCTAGTATGTTGGCAGTGTGCAATAGACATATAGTTGAAAATGAATTATATATAGGACAAATTTTGTGTCTTGTTTCCAAATCGAATAATTTTAATACAAACTTTATGATGTATGTACTCTGAAATGAAACCAGACACTCTTGAGTTAAATACTTAAAATGAAAACTTTTTTCATATTAAAAATGGCTGATTTTGGAAGGTATGAATTATTGGATTAACTGTTTTCTACCTTGGTTATTCTATATGGATATTAGTGAGTCAAATTCTATACTAATAGCCATCATATACTTCATTAGCAAAATTCACTGAAGTTTCAAATTTTATTGGTGCCTTTAAGAATCAGAGAAAGAAACTTATAAGACATTTAGAACATACCCCATGAAAACAATCAGTTTAATTGTGGCCTCAGGGTTCTTGGTTCGGTCAGCCATTTTGCCATGGCCAGAAGTGTCTTAACCAGATGCACTGCTTCAGATTGGGGTTCTGTTTTGTTTTTCTTTGTAACACACAAACATAATAAGCATAAAATACAGGAAATCTGTGTATTATCAGATATGTCACAGGTCTTTAGAGGCAGGTGTTGGATCCATAGAGCAATCACTGAAACGGAGAGACAGTGGACATCTCATTGGAGATCTGTGGTTGAAAAAAACTGGACTGAGGAACCCATTTCCTTATGCCAGCCCATTTAAAAGACTTAGTCTCCTTCTTTAGTGATAAAACAGCAATAAAAATAACAATAACAAAACACCACTATTTAAAGTTTAAGAATGTCCTTTAGTGACAGTAGACAGCAGCTTTTGAGGGGAAACTTCCCATGTCTTACTTTTTAAAAGATTTATATATTTTATTTATCTGAACACACTGTAGTTGTCTTCAGACACACCAGAAGAAGGTATCAGATCCCATTATAGATGGTTATAAGCCAACATGTGGTTACTGGGAATTGGACTCAGGACCTCTGGAAAAGCAATCAGTATTCATAAACACTATGCTATCTCTCCACCCCCATATGTCTTGGGGTTTTAATATGTTCTACAAACTTTCCACTCTCAAGGAGTTTTGTGTGATTTTTTTCTCATAAACAAAACAAAACCAAAAACCCCTCATACTTCATCATCAGTGAATGATATTCTTTGAATTTTCCAGAGAAAGGAAGTAGAGTCACTGACCCTGTGTGTGCTTTGATGACAGTGAACATCCAATGCCTGTACTTCTCTGGGACCCTCATTTCTCCTTTATCTCTCTTAGAATCCAGAATGAAATTTTTGTCTTCAGCTCTTCTTCCTCCTATGTCTGTATATATCACATAGATACAATTCATTGATCAAATCCAACCAGTAGAGCTATTCATTTAAATCATGTTTACAGAACTAACCATGGCACTGACATATACCTGTTAATTTCAGAAAATGGCGTTCCAGTCTAAAAATAGGAATTTCACTGTAAAACAGTATCTGAACATAATATCACATGGTGCTCCCATACAACTGTAATATCCCTGACTGGGGTTGCTTAAGTGACTAATGACTTCCAAGCTCTGCCATCTGAAGCCTCGATTTTCTCCAGGGATGCAGTGAATCAGTAACTGAATGTGATATACTAAGACAAGTCAGTTCCCATTACACATGGGACTACCCTGATGAATGAATACTGGCTTCCTGGAAAGGTTGTTAGACATGCACTGTTATCTTAGTCTTCTGTTCACTGTTTTTACGGTTATCTTTTCTTCTCCCTAGTCTCTCTCTCAATAGCAGTCACCTATGCACGAGGGTAGACTGGCTTTCAGAATGTCTTCTAAATATTTCCTCATTTTTCATCACTAGGACCCTCCCTAGCCTCACCAAAACAAAGCATGTCTAATTTTGTCTTCAATCTCCCTTCAGGGTGAGCAATCAGGCATTGCAAAGGCAAATAGAATTGAAACAAAACAAATCGCATATTTGGATGAAAATGTAAAGCTGGCTTACTCATCATTCCCCAAAGACCCAAGCAACAGAATTTCGTTGAGTAGAAGAATTAGAGTCTCTTGCTTATTTGCCAAAGTGTTACCATTATTAGCTTGGAAAATTTCATGTGAGGGGTTTGAGTGGAGAACACTTTAAAAAATGAAGACTTTAGCAACATTACTCATCCATCTAGACCTGTACAAGTTTAGGTGCCTCAACATTTTGCCATAGATTGGGAAGGGACTGAGAGGCCATACCTCTTTCTAAGGGTCTGGATATAGGCAGCCAGGGGTTGCTGGGAGGGGAAGTATTATTTTCTTCACTGACATTAACTTCAATAAGTTCCCTATATTCTAATGTATAATTCCTGACCTCTACCACAAAAGATAACTTTATGCGGAAGCAATGTTTATTTATAGCAACTGTTGAAAAAGGAGATGTGTATTTGATCTGGAAAAGAGATAATCAGTTATCCCATGATAATCTATTTGTACAGAAAGTTAATTATATAGGGAAGACACACACTATTATGCAATATATGATTTAACAAATAATCCAATCTAAAATAAACATCCAATGGTTGTTATAAAAGTCCTCTATTTATGATACCAAAATTACTTTTATGCACTGCCTCATCAGTAAGAAACCTGTATCAATACTTGCAATAAAATTAAAGTATCTCTATCAACCAAGCTGTGGTAGTATATGCTTTTAATCTCAGCACTAGAGAGGCAGAGGCAAGAAGATCTCTGAGTTTGAGGCCAGTCTGGTCTGCAAAGTTCCAGGACAGCCTGGGCTAAACAAAGAAACCCTGTCTTGAAAAACCAAACATATAGATAATAGATATATACGTAGGTAGGTAGGTAGATAGATAGATAGATAAATTGCTAGATAGATAGAGTAACTTATCAAATGGTTTTAAAATTGACATATACTGACCATATGGTGTTAAACTTTTACTGTATACCAATATTATCAATGAACACATTATAATTTCTGATGCCATTCTATTTACACAACAGGACTCATATTAGAATGATATTTTAGATTTTATAAGTATCAATGAATAAGAGGCAGAATGATGTTTATAATTATAAATTTCTCAAAATAAAAAAAAAACCTCATTAATTAAATGTCATTTCCTTATAGGAAGCCTAGGAACTACATTAAGCTCACGTTGATTATTGAGACATATAGTCAAAAAAAGAGGAGCCTAGATGTACAGACAGAAATTGGAAGATGTAGAACACATGCACTATTTGCAGAAAGTGCTTTGTTTCACCTGTTATATTACTGATAGCAGGACTTGGATTATTTATGATCAGTTTAATTAATGGTTCTTCCCCAAGTGACAACTTGTCAGAAACTTGTACACACATATTGTAAATATATCCCTAAGAAGCATATAACATGAGTATTTTAATGATCTCTTAATACACACGTTCAGTGTGTGATGATGCATGAAGCTAGTGCTGAAATGTAGTAGTTGCCTGAGATATTAATGTACCACTAAGATAAAATCAAGTACAACAATGTCATATAAGTGGAGATATTGTTAAAAACAACTATCTGAATGGTGTTGTCTATTTTTTATTAATTTATTTTATTTACTTAAAGTCCAAATGTTGCCCAACTTCCTGGTCCCTCCATCCTGAGTTCTTTGCCCCATCCCTTTCTCCTTCTCCTCTGAGAGAGTGCTTCTGACCCACTACTTCCCAGTATCACCCTTTCCTGGAGCATCATGTTTCTATGGGATTTGGCACATCCTCTCCCACTGAGGCCAGACTAGGCAGTCCTCTGCTACGTATATGCAGAGGGCCACAGACCATCCCATGTATGCTCTTTGATTGGTCACTTAGACTCTGGGAGGTCTGATGGGCACAGGTTAGTTGATATTGTTGTTCTTCCTATAGGGTTGACGTCTCTTTCAGCTCCTTCAAACATTCCCCTAACTCTTCCATAGGGGTCCCTGACCTCAGTCCAATGGTTGACTCTAAGTTTCTGTATCTGTCTCAGTCAGCTGCTCAAAGAGCCTCTCAGAGGACAGAATGCTAGGCTCCTGTCTATAAGCACAATATGACATCAGTAATAGTATCAGGGTTTGGTGCCTGTTTATGGGATTGATCAATCCTGAAGGACAGGTCTTCCAGTGCTATTTCTTAAGATGAATAAAATGAATATCATATACTCATGATATCACTTTTGAAATGTCTTCTACATTACAGTGAAGATAATTGATATGAAATAATTGTACTTAAGAGTATGCAATTTCACAACACACTGAATATCAGCTCTTAGCACACTTTGAAATGTATTTAGTGACTCTAGATACCCTCTCCCTCTCCCTTCCCCCCATTTCCATGGTTAACAATAACCTTTAGAACTGTGAAGCTAACTCCATATTGGCATTAGTATTCTTATATTGATGGAAATAACTCAAGCCTGACAGATTATGTGAATTTAAGTAATACTAAACAATGTATTAGTTTGAAAATTTGAAACTTGTGGCATAGCCTTAACCACTGACATGTTTATCCAGATATATAAACCATAGCAGTTTTGACTTCACTAGTAAAAGGGACATTGATAATGATGACTGTGTAGTTAACAACTTTAGTTACCCATTATCTATATTCTAAAATGATACACAGAGTAACTGTTTAAACTATTTTTTACAAAAACAAAACAAAACAAAACAAAGGCAAAAGCAAAAGCACAATAGTTGGCTAGCCTAAGTTTAAAATGCCATGCTGTCTTGTGGCTTTCCAAATGAACTGATTGGCTTCTGGTTTGAATCACTTAGTATTTGAAATGCTTATTGCCACAGAAGAGACTCAGAAATACTAACAATCATTTGTGGTTTGAATCACTTAGTATTTGAAATGATTATTGCCACAGAAGAGACTCAGAAATACTAACAATCATTTGTGAGTCTGTAATGACCATAAAGAATGAAAATGAATTCTTCCTTCTATGATTCCTCTATTACTGTGCTCATGGAATTTATGTACAGAACAGCTTGAAACTCAGATGTAACCACGGTGGTTTTTTTACAGATAACAATAGATAGTAAGAGTTTGAGGAAAGAAGAAGAAAGAACATTCATCAATATGGGCTAGGTAAATTTGATATCTGTGTATGTGCCAAGAAGCCTTCCTGAGTTCAGGGAGTAGACCACTGGTTAGAGTGGTCATTTCTCTCCTCCCTCCAAAGGTTTCTTTATAGATTACCATTCTCTTCTGATGGGACACAGAGACATCTAGGTTATGATTTCTGGAGGTGGCAATTATAATTCTCATCCAAAGTTGTTTTTTCTTTTCTTTTCCTTCCCCTGCCTTTCTCTCTCTCTCTCTCTCTCTCTCTCTCTCTCTCTCTCTCTCTCTCTCTCTCTCTTTCTGAGGTTATGGTGGAAGTTAAACAGGACAGCAGTAGTGGAGAATTCATTGATTCACACACTTGGTTTGTTTTTGCTTGTTTGTTGGATGTTACTTTTATAATAGGAAGTAGATACAGTTGTTTATTGCTTAACAATAAAGCAAACTGGTAGGGCTGGAGAGATTTCTCAGTGGGTAAGAACATTTGCTTTTTCAGAGGACTTAAGTTTGATTCCAGCACCCATGCAGGTTAGTTTACAACCTCCTGTAGCTCCTGTTCCAAGGGATTCCCACATTCTCTTTAGCCTCCATAGTCATTCATATATATCCCCATAGATTCATACATACACGCTCTTACTAAAAGTAAAATAAATCTTTTTAAAAAAGGCAAAAAAAAAAATGGTTACGTTTCTGCAAGCTATTTTATTTATTTTCATTTCAAATGTTATCCCCTTCCTGGTTTCCCTTCTACCAATCCCCATCCCACCCCCTACCCCCTGCTTCTATGATGATAACAGGGTGCTGGGGAGAAAGGCACCAGGAAATTGAAAGCACTTGTGTAGTAACTCCTGTTAAAAGTGTAGCCTGTAAAGTTCATTCAACCTGAGACATTTTCTACTGAAACATGTTTCAGGGGATTTTGCTATTTATTTTGCTTTTGAAAATTAATGTTGAATTAGGATATTTTAAATAATCACTAATTTAACTTGTAAAGACAGTCTTCCTTCCTGACATAGGAATTTGATCTAAACAGGATGCTGGGTAAAGAAAATGAATGATTGATTTGGCAAGAAATATTAAACTTTTCTTCCCTTATAAAAAGTAAATAAATAGAAAACAATTTATAATGCAGTGCCATTTGCAGTCAGATAGAACATGAGGTGAATTGAAAATCTGTTTCTGGTTTTTATGTCTGTCCTTTTTGCTTGTCTATCATCTCCTTGATGTTTACAACGCGGCTGGAGTTCTATTGTTTTCTTTCTTTCTTCTTTGGGACTTGGAATTAGCATCTGAGAAATTAATTGTCTTCCCACTCCATGCTGACTGTGCTGCTGTCTGATGCTGGCCCCTCTGTCCAAGATTTTTCTTACATCACTGAGCAGAGAACAGCATGCTTCCTTTCAGTGTTTGCTTCCTGACAGCTCTCATCTTCCATAACAGAAAGACAGAGCAGTCAGAGACTCTATTAAATAGACATACTGAGTTTGTTTCTGTGCTTGCATTACACAAACATCCTGAAAGAAAATATGTGCTGAAAACCATATCTAGGATAATTCCCAGTTGTATTGCCCAAATGATTTGCGTTAGCATTGAGAATTCAATTTCTGAGGAGGGGGGCAGGATAGATCGTGATGTTCATCTAAAATTACTTTGTGTAAATTGGAAGTGTTACTTTAATAAATTGATCAAAAAGGCAATGTCTTCTCCAGGCATGGTAATATTCACCTCTAATTTCAGCATTCCAAAGACTCAGACAATAAGACTTTGAGTTACAGGCTAACCTAGGCTTCATAATAAGAACTTCTATAAAAAAAAAAAAAAAAAAAAAGAAACTAATAAAAGTCGTTATACTTTGAACAAGAGTGGATTGTTCTTAAAGTGCTAGAAAATGATGTAAGAAAAGAAAGAGGCTAAACTTTAAGTTCTGAGACTATGCCAAAATCACAGCCCCAAGCCATGGTACAGAGCAAAGCTCAAAGATCTTCTGTTTTGTTTGTTTGCTTTTTTTTTTTTTTTTTTTTTTTCTGAGAGGGAAAATTTGACTGAGAGCAAATGAGGACATGAGGTAACATCCCTTAAAAATTCCTAAGGACTCAGATTAATTGGTTAGCCTGCATGTTGTATCAGTGGAGGAAACTCAAGGGCAGTTGGGAAAATTCTTGGCATCATAAATGATATTTAACTAATTTCATAATCTCCAGCAAGCTCAAAGAAGTATATCTGCCCCCTCCCATGTCCAGTGGAATTAAGATACTGTACTATATAGTGAAGAATAAGAAATGTGGGTTTGTCAGAGAGGTCCAGAGATCCGGGAGAATGAATGGGCACATGTGGGGTGTGTGGGTAGGGGGATCTCTTGGAAGTCATAGAGACCTGGGAAGGGTGAGGCTTCCAGAAATCAATCAGGGTGACCTTAGTCAAGATGCCTAACTTGGGATAAGGAACCCAATCCACCTACAAACTTTGTCCTGCCTACAAGATGGGCAGAGAAAATGATGGAACAGGGACTGAGGGGATGGCCAACCAGTAACTGGCCCAAATTGAAACTTGCAAGCACTGATTCCTGACACTATTAATGGTACTCTGTCATGCTTACAGACAGGAACGTGCTGTCCACATAGATGCTTCACTCACCAACTGACTCAGAGTGATGTAAGCCAAACAGTGGATGAGGCTTGGGGACTCTTATGGAAGAATAGGAGGAAGGATTATGGGCCACAAGGGGATAGGAACTCCACCTCCGCAGGAAGTAGAGGAACAGAGTGAACTAATCATTATCCCTTGGTGCTTTCAGAGACTGAACCACCAACCAAAGAGCATACAAAGGCTGGATAAAGGCCCCTGACACATATGTAGCAGACTTGCAGCCGAGACTCCATGTGAGTCCTCCAACAAATAGAGCAGAGATGCTGTCTCCTAAAGCTGTAGCTTGCTGTGGTCTCTGTTTCCCAGCAAGTTTGCATTGCCTGACCTCAGTGGGAGAGGATGTACCTAATCCTGCAGAGACTTAATGCACTAGGTTGGGTGGGGAGTAGACAAGAAGGCCCTACCTTCTCATTGGAGAAGGGGAGGGAGAATAGGAGGAGGGACTCTGTGAGGGGAACCAGAAAGGGGCAGCATTTGATATGTAAATTAAAAAATGAGAAATGTGGATTTGTTTCTAAGCTATACTTAGGGATTTAATGTGTTGAATAATAGCAGTTATTTCAAATGATCTGCGGTTCAAACTGACAAAAAACAATTATCGAATATTTTCTCATTTCTCTGAATTTTTTATTCACAAAATAGTGCTGAAAGAGAATAGAGTTGAAGAAAGCTGATTGGTGAAGTACGGAAAAGACAGCGCAAAGCAGCACAGCTGTTTACTGAACTAATTATTCTACCGCCTCAGCACCCATGGTAGCAGTTCCTTGTGGGGTAATCCTACAAACTCAGAAGGAGGCTGTATCTCTGAACTAGATTGGACATGATGCCCCGTGGACCCTGTTTTCATACTGCAGAATGACTCAGGACTGCATCAGTCCTTAACTCGAGGAACAATAGTGGTATTTCTTCCTAACTGGATTTCTGTAATATTTATCAATGCAGAATCTGTTGGACTTAATGAAACCATCACCTAGACCAGAATGCTTGTGCACTTCAGTCACCTTAGATTTCTATTGAAGACACAGACTGGAGTAAATGAAAACAATCTTACCGGGGATCTCACAATCATTAATGTTAATTTTTTTTTTTTTTTAAAAAGCACTTCTCCTAAACCACAAAAATATAAGCAGAACCATTTCTGCACTATCTTTTTACATCCAAGGGAAGAGCAGACAACTAACTACTTTTTAATAAATGGTAAAGAAACAACTTCTTTGATGGAAAACATTTTTCATTTACTAAGTGCTGGGAAGCAATATTAATATTGATTCAGACTAAACTATGAATGCTGACCTCCAAAGTACTGACTCTGATTAACTGGATGTGCATGGGCTTCATGAGCTGTAAATTCTGACTTTTTCTCCTGGATTACATTTTAAATCAAGGCAATTTGAGTTTCCTATACTATCATGGAAGCATTGAACACTTTTAAACACTGTTGATACAGTCTGTAATGGACAGAAAACTACACACACACACACACACACACACACATACACACACACACATATACTGCAGTTCTACACAGTATCATCCCATCTGCTAGGAAACACTTTTCTGGAGATGAGAGAGGTAGATAAAATGTAATCAGTGTATGTTTGGTCTTAACCAACCATTTGCAATCAAACTCAATGGGGAAAAAAAACAAAACAAAACGTAGTATTGATTTGGGTGATTTAAAATGTAAGCTTTCAAGAAGTAGTTCTCTGTAGTTTGGAAAAACGCAAGCTTAGGGCAGGAGAGACTATTCAGTATATAATGCAATTGCTGCACAGTATGAAGCCCTGATGACCATCAACACCCATATAAAAACTTGGTAGGTTGGTTGCTCAGAAGTGAGAGCAAAGGGAGCCTTGGTTAAGCTAGTTAGCTGAAATGACAAAAATCTAAGTTTTAATAAAAGATCCCACCTCAATAGATACAATGGAGAGAGAAAAAAGACACCTCCCACCAACTTACTTTCCCCATATACATATATAAACATCACCCACATGTATGTGTGCCCACAAATATATAAATATACAGACATCTTCACATGCATACTCTACAGAAGCAAAAATTTCCCCCTTTATATATCACAAGCTCAAATTATACATTACTTCAAACTGATTCAAACAATAATTATAAGAAACCTTGTGAGCTAGTTTCAGTTTGCCTGTAACACATCCTGGAATTCCCTCTTTGAGATACAAATAGTGTGTGCTTCTATTGTGCTTTTTAATGACCCATGCCCTGAAATGTATTGACATATCCTGCTTTCAGCTCATTCATCTCTTGGCTTTTGGTGACTTATTTTCCTGTCTCTAACTTTTCATTTTCATCCACACAGTTTCAGGTTTTTGCTTTTGTCTTTCCATTTGCTGTACTCCACCCCCCACCCCCCATATATTGATTATTGAGAACTGTAAATGAGCCACATTTTTTGAATGATATTGTGCCTTTTGTGGAATTTTAAAAACTTCATGCAGCAGCATGATTTCAACTTTGGTATATGTACAGAGAACAGGTTTGCTTTTGGCTCCCAGATCTGTTTGGAACCAAGCACTGAGAAGAAGTGAACACTAAAGCAGCTGGCAGCAGGGTGCTAACATGGTTAGAACTAAGATAGGAAAAATAGCTGTGTATGACAAAGCCCTTCCTGCGTGCAATTTACTATCTTTTTTAAAAACCATACATGTGTCTCTTATCCTCTGTCCATTACTGTTTGCAATTGAATAACTCTTGAGACAGGTTGGTGCATGCCAGAAAAAGCTCAGTAACAAGAGTCTGCAAAGCAGGCAAAGAAGCACACGATTAAGAGATCTGATGAGTTCTAGAAATATAAGGGGCTATGAATATCCTCTGGGCACCTAATGAGGCATTTCAGACACAAGGCACTGCCATGCACTTTGAGATGTTCTCTACACCAGAGTAGCTGTATCAACACTGGGTGGTAGCTAGCAAACCAGCCAGATATGATGCTTGCCCTCCTATTCTGATTTATTAATTTTTCTCAGTCTTTCATCTTAAGAGATGATAAAAATACAAGTGTAGATTCTTAATGCTCCAAATCAAGTATATAAGGAGGACACTTTAGGTGTATTGCAACCCAATTATGATCCATTAGGAAATACTGCATACAGTTTAGTATGTAACTTCATCATAATAAGTGATAAAAAGTGATATTTCAAGTAGTTTAATAAATACACATTGCTCTCTAGGCCAGTTTGTGAAAGACAATTACAAAAGAGGGATTTTAAAACCAGGATTTGTCTGACAGGCAAAGTAGGTATAAGGTATAAAAATTAGAAAACTCATTAAGTAAAGAAATTCAAGAAATAAGTGTCTTTGTATCTTTCCCAGAAGGCACACAGAAAAATCTTGGTGGAAGGCTAAAAGAGAATACACAGGAAAATTAAGCAGATTGACTTTAAAATAAGAGGACTTATAGAAAATTGGTCATCTTAATGCAAGTGAATTAGCGTTAAACTATCATACTATGAAGTGGTTTTCGATTTGTGTTGCCCACTCTTCTTGTGCTTATTGCTGTTACCTTGTCTCTCTTAGGTTTCCATTTATTTTTTTTTCCATTTGGGAGGTTGCTACTGTGTGAACTGAACTATTGCTTTTTTCCCCCCAGTTATTGAATCATAATAATCGTTTCATTTTAGCAGGAAAGCTGTAAAAAGTAGTTATTACTTATAAAAATCAATGTCAACAAACAAGGACCTAAAGTGAGTAGGCTTGCAATTTTAAAGTTATTGTTTTATAAATGATGAACCCAAATACAGACAGTCTATCACTCACTTTTTTCCTTGTCATCTTTAACGCATATCCATAGTCTGAAGGTGTGATGTTACTTCCAGCACTGCCTCCTTGGGGCTAATGGAATTCATATTTTAAATAGCTGGAGTGCTCTCTGTTGCACTAAGATTCTCTGAGGTCCTTTCTCCCCCAGGGAACATGTAGGCCTTAGTAACTAATTCCAAGAAATGCATGACATTCCATATTATTCGTGGTACAAGCTAAAGTCTTTGGTTCCTCAACCTGAGGCAGCTTCATCAATTCCTCTGGCTAAACAGCTCTTCTACTTCTGCAGCAGGAAGATCCTCTTCCCTAGCTCTTGTAAACATTCTGTGCCCTCTACCTGAGGTACTCACCCTGCAGAGACTCACCCTGTGCTTCTTTTGAGAGACCAAATATTTTGGGTTTACATTCTATTGTAAATTCGAGTAAACTAACAGGCAGGTACATAGCACCAGTTTCCAGGTTAACCCCAACAAGATCTATGTTTAGCCCCAGTCTCCAGGTTATTTCCCCAACAGATCTGCACCACCAGGTTATAAGCCTGCTCCTGCCTACCAACCACTAATCAGGAGGAAAGCAGAAGTTAAGTTTATGGTTTGGCTCCCAGCACCAGCCAATTATGTTAAAGGCTGTAATGGTACCCCAATCAGATGTGTACCAAAGTATGTACCCTTTTCTTGCCTGTACTAGGCTCAGGGCTCCAACTTCCTGCTGTGTCAGGATTGATAGGAAGCCTAAGATTGAGCTTGAATAAAGAGGCCCGAACTCATTATGCAGCACTACAAAACAAAACAAAAAATAACAAACAAACAAAAAAAACCTTTCTTTTTCTCCCAGATCAAAGCCTATTGTTGCTTTCTCTGAAGACTGGTCTCACTTTATCTGTTATACAAACACATTTATATTTCAACTCATCATTTTGAAAAATTCAGTTGTTATCTCTTGTTCATTCATGAGACAAGTATTCATATTTATATTCAACTAATATGTAAATGTTTGAATTGTAACCTTCAGACTGCTTAAACTTTTCATTGTATTTTTGAGTGCACGTTTTGTTCCAAATAGCCTCTTTTAATTGAATAGAAGAAATTGTTTAAGGGTGCTTTTATCCCCCCTCTACATTTTCAATGGTTTCACATGCATGGATACAGACAATATTTAAATTTGTTTTATTTAAATCAATTTAATATTTTCTTTCAATGGCTAAGCCAGTTAGTATGCTTTCTCTATGGCCCAATGAGATCTATTTTTCAAACAGTTCTGGCTTCTAATTTTCATTTTCCTGAGCAAGTTGAACTTAAGAAAATCATATGAGAATAACTTCTCATTTTTGATTCATTATTTATGAGAAACGAAAATATTTCTTCTCTACAACATTCCAGAACTGAGTAAATTGTAGATGAGCTTTACAGTCAGTATGATGGAAAGATATATGTTTAAATATTTAGAGATGGTTATGTTTCTCTTTTTTCCATTTTCTCAGTTTATTCCTGAGAAATAGATTTTCAAAAGAGAACATGTATTTATTTTATCCACAACCTTACTGAACATTTGAGGGATGTAGAAACTCAGAAGACAAGGGAAAACAAGATCTTTGCCTCCTTTAATGTTTATGTTTAAAATAATATTGAACAGATGTTTAAAAATTGTTGTGGTTCTAAGTGTCCAATTAATACAGTTTAGGATGTTTTGTGAAGAGAGTCTCAATAAAGGACTATCTAGATCAGGCTCATCTGCTGCCATGCCTAGAAGTAGTACCTTGATTACTTTAATTGAATTGAAAAGACCTGCCAATTGTGGGTGACATTATTTCCAATGCAAAGGATCCTAGATGTTATAAGAATAAAAAATTTGAACTGCAAGTATGCATCCATTAACTCTAAATACCCTGATTAAATTAATTAAGGTCCAAAATCTTCTTCCACTATGGGTGGCATCATTCCCAAGGCAGGAAACCCTGTTTTATATAAGAGTGAGAAAGCTGTCTGAATGCAAACATACACATTCACTCTTTCTGGCCTCTCCGACTATGGATGTAGTTACTAATTGCTTCATGTTGCTCCCACCTTAGCTTCTCTGCTGGACTGCAATGTAGAATTGTGAGCAAACTAAACCTTCTCTACTTCAACTTATTTAAGTCCATTTTTTTAATCACAAAAATTTAAAGAAAATTAAAGCAGGAATCGAAGCCAAACTGGTCTATGTTTTGAAGAAGATGGTTTATTTTGTTGCCATTAAAGGGATCAGACAACAAACAACAAAGAAATTTAAATTCTGGATTATTATTAGAGCATGTTTATTTCATTTTCCTGGAATAATAATGCTCAAAATTATACCCTCAGAATTCTGAGGTCAACAATTGTAAAACTCTAGTAAATTGATCATATAAGTAAATGATATATTGTGCATATATTTTATATACATGATATATAACATATACATATATATAGCATATACTATATATATAAATACTACAGACACACACACACATATATGTATGTATATATATGTAAGTATATATATATGTATGTATATATATATGTACGTATATATATGTATGTATATATATGTGTATATATATTCATTCCATCCTAAAGTTAGCTCTGAACATAGAATTTTTATCATGAATGATGATTCCTGAAAAACTGATTATTTTTTTGAACTATTTCTTAGATAAAATATGGATGTGTTAGAATTCATGAAATACTACCAAAATAAACAAAATCATAAGAGTTTAAACATCATGAAGTGAAACTGAAGCCCTTTGTCAGCTTCATTACTCCTTACCTTTTTTTACAATTGATCAAAGGAATACAAAGAGTGGGCAACGCCTACATGTATTCAGTGAGATTGGGAAAACGTACTGGGACATTCCACAGCATGAGATCATGTATTCAGAAGTAAGGGGACATCAATCAGTTAGTAAATGAATCTTTTCAAAACAAAATACATAAAAAATATTAAATGTTTTTATCTGGATGTGATATAATCTCTCCACTCAGTAGACTGAGGCAGAAGGATGTCCATGAGTTCACAATTTAGCATGAACTTCACAGTGAGTTCTAATCATGCCTAGAACACATTGTAATATCTAGTTTCTAAAAATAAACAAGTAAACAAACACATAAGTAAGTGACAAATTAATAAATGCTTTAAAATTTATTGTTACATGCATTTATATGACCCAGTGAGTTTAATTCAGGTTGCTTAGAATACCGTAAGGTTGAAAGGAGCACGGGCATCTTTCCAGAGGCTACACTATACACTATAGGTTGAGAACTCATGAGTCATCCCTCCCAAGTATGACAGAATGATGAAGGGCCCAGTCTTTTCAAGGTTTGGTGCAGATATTGAGTTCAGTGGCCATATTATATTTGATAAACAACTCTCTGCATCCATCCATCCCTTCTTTTAGATTTTACATTTATGTGTTCTCCTTTATGATGTTATTTAAACATTGAAGGGATTTAGATGTCCCATTTAAAGATGAACACTCAACCATTCACCTATTCTCAGTACGTTGGCTAGTTATGAGTCTGATTTAGTTAGGGTTCTCTAAAGAACAGATTTCTCTCTCTCTCTGTCTATATATATATATATATATATATATATATATATATATATATATGTATATGTATATATATATGTGTGTGTGTGTGTGTATTTGTATATGCTTCTATTAATACTTTAAATTCACTTATTAAACACACATCACACACATGTATATATGTAGCCAGTTTAAAATAGTAATAGAAAAGTCACATCTGAGATCTGTGGACATTGTAGTAAATTGCTCCTTGAGGCTAACTCTCTAATAGTTTGCTCAATGATGTGTGACCACAACTCGTGATTCAGTCCACAAGTCTGAGTGTCCTCAGTACTCCCAATCTGGCTCAGAAAGCAGTAGAACCTAGAAACCTACTAGATGATAGTGACTTATGCTATTAGAGATGAAATCAGAAACGGTAGCAACCCTGTTTATCACCTTGCTCGGACAGGGAGGACAACATGAGCAAGAGAACTTGTGATTTTACTTCTGACAAATCATTTTTCCTTGGGATGCTAAAAGAAGGTGCTGTCCTCAGCTGGGTAGGCCTCACATCAACCAAGGCAATCACACAGGTGATTTTATGTTGCAGTAAGTTGACAATAAAATTGTGTTTTATAGATACTATGCAGTAACTACTGCTGAAAGAATGATTCTACTGCAGAGAGATGCCTCTCTTTTTATTAATGTCTTATTTACTTATTTATTTACACTCCAGATTTTATTCCCCTCCCAGTCCACTCTCTGACTCTTCCATATCCCATACCTCCTCCCTGCCCCCGTTGGGGGATGTCCCCAATACAAACTCTCCCATCCAACCTGACCTCTAAACTCCCTGGTGCCTCCAGTCTCTTGAGGGTTAGGTGCATCTTCTCTGACTGAACCCAGATCCATCAGTCCTCTGCTGTACATGTGTTGGAGGCCTCATATCAGCTGGTGTATGTTGCCTGGTTGTTGCTCCAGTGTCTGAGAGATCTCGGTGGTCCAGGTCAGTTGAGACTGCTGGTCCTCCTATAGGGTTGCCCTCCTCCTCAGATTCTTCCAGCTTTTCCCTAGTTCAACCACAGGGGTCAGCAGCTTCTGTCTATTGATTGGGTGCAAATATCTGCATTTGACTCTTTCAGCTGCTCGTTGGGTCTTTCAGAGGGCAGTCATGCTAGGTCCAATTTTGTGGGCACTCCATATGCTCAGTAATAGTGTCAGGCCTTGGGGCCTCTCCTTGAGCTGGGCCTCCACTTTGGGCCAGTCACTGAACCTTCTTTTCCTCAGGCTCCTCTCCATTTGCATCCTTGCAGTTCTTTCAGACAGGAACAATTATGGGTCAGAGTTTGGACTGTGGAATGGCAAACCCCTCCCTCACTTGATGCCCTGACTTTCTGCTGGAGGTGAGCTCTACAAATTCCCTCTCCCCACTGTAGGGTATTTCGTTTAAGGTCCCTCCCTGTGAGTTCTGAGAGTCACTCACTTCCCAGTTCTCTGGTACATTCTGGAGAGTTCTGCCAACCTTCTACCTCCAAAGGTTGCCTGTTTCCATTCTTTCTGCTGGCCTTCAGGGCTTTAGTGCTTTCTCCCAACCTATAACACATCATGTTCCCCTTCCCCGCCCATCCACTTTATTCCCAGGTCTCTCCCTCCCTCCACCTTTGTGATTGCTTTCTTTTCCCACCTAAGTGGGACTTAGACATCCTCACTTGGGCTCTTCAGCTTGTTGACCTTTTTGAGTTCTGTGGAGAAGATGACTCTTTTAACGCAGGTGAGAGAATCACTAATTTATGGACATGAGCCTAGGCAGATTGATAGGCACAAAATGTTCATTTAGTGCAGTAACAGTGGTAGCCTTCTCACTAAGGGTTACCACTTACGTTGCCATGGGCCTTTTACTAGGCTTACAGTATCAGAATGAAATACATCTTGAGGAGGGTTTATCAAATTCAATCTGCAAAATTACTTCATATGAGTCATACCAATGTATCTGTGAACAAATATTGCCTAGCAGGCCAGGAGTGTACCATGCAGAGTCCCATTGATGAGTTATGTTATAGATACTTTTTTTCTCTCCTAGTAGCCTGCATAGCACTTTCCTGAACCAAAAATCCAAGAGAACAAAACAAAGCAACAAACAAAAAACCTACCCAGCAGGAATCAAGCTACCAGCTTGATTTCTCTATGTCCTGCAGCTGAAGTATGTGATGTCATTAGCTTTAGAGTTTTCTACCTTCAGGTTCTGATGGACAAACGGTACCAGCAGTAATAACTTACATTGTTTTGGAGGCTGTAGACACCTCCAGGAACAACAATACAAGGATCAAGTGTGAGAGTTTCTACTTATGTAGCATCGTAGCACAAAATCTTATGCATTTAAAAGATTGTGCTTTCAGGATTTTAAAATAGGATTGCTGATTTTGTTTCAATTTCTTCCTTCTTTCAGACGAGGGGAGCAAGACAAACAAATATTCATTATTTTCTCGAAGATAACCTATCCAGTAAGTAGAAAGATCAATGGAATCTAACTAATGGGCAGCACCACACCCAAACCTTGTTGAATATAGATTCTAGTTGAATGGGTCTGAGCACCAGGATGAATTTATGTATAACAAATAGTCTCCTGGGTGTTAGGGCTATTGCTGTGGAGATCAGATATTAAGTAGCAATGCAATGTATTATGCTGCCTCTTATATAATCAGTAGGTATTGAACAAGCAGGCAGGAAGTAAATAATGAATGCTTTTTGTCATACACATTTTCCATGCCACCAATACTTTTCTACTGAGTCAGAAGATGCAAGGTATGTGCCCCCACCACAGCTTAAATATAGTCTTTATTCAGTGTTCCTGTTGTGCCACCAAACTGCACTATAATTGGGCTATATTTAAATTGTTGCTGTTTGTTTTATTTTCATTTGTTTATTTGATTGTTTATTGAGACATATCTTTGAATACACTAGGATGGTTTTGAGGTCACCATATACCTGGAGTTGCATGTCTCAAATTCTCAATTCTTCTGCATTGTTCTAACAAATACAACTGCAGGTACAGAATACCACATTAAAATGTTTTCTATGTTGCCGGAAACAAGGTGTTTGCCGTGCTAGGCAAGTACTCCATACCAAAACTATACTTTCTACTCCTAGTCATTGAATCTAAAATGTCCTCTTGACAAAAACCTATGTGTGATCAGTGCTCAGGTGATTTATTGTAAAAAGGAATCCTGAGAAGAATTGATTTCCTAGCTAAACTTCAAAGACAGTTGTGGACTTATAAAACCTTCCTCCATCTTATCTCTAATGTTTGTTCCTTAAATTATGGTTTTCTCCGAAAGAACCTTTAATTCTTTCTACTGATAAGAAAATTTGCTGAAACCATCCATTGTAGTGGAAGTCTAGTTTTCTGGATGGTATACATATTTTTCTTTTCAATAATTTTAGGGTTTCATATTAATGGCTGAAACCTGAAGGCTCATTGAATACTCTGTCATCCATACAACAATCTGGAATTTCACTACATTTTGTGTAGTTCCCTTCTTTAGTCTTGAGGTGGTGATTTTTATCCTTTTCTTACTTTTAGCTTTTGTTTTAAGGCAAGACTTATACAGATTTATTGAAAGCTTTGCATTTTTTTTTTTATAATTTATTGAAAATGTTCTCAAAGAAATGGTATGTTGACATAGCACAAGTGGGGCTTGAATATGTGCCATGTTGTATGTGAATGGACATGTTCTGTCAGTTCTTCCCAATATGTTAACATCTTTATCTCTGCATTGTCTCTGTGGAATGCATGTGCATAATCACAGCATCATTCTATTTAGATATACTACTTGTTAATGAAGGCCCCTGGGTAAAGCAGTGAGTTGTTTGATACAATTACAGATAGTCTTATTTTAAAAATTGAGAAATTAAATATTTAATGAGTTGGGTTGTTTTGCATTGTGATAAAGGTCTAACAACTTCAGATTTATAAAATTCCCACAATGATGCATCGTAAAGGGAATTACACTTTTTTTTTTCTCATGTTAACGTTGATATTCTTTTTTTTTTTAAATTGGATATTTTCTTTATTTACATTCCAAATGTTATCTCCTTTCCTGGATCCCCTAACCCCAAAAGGCAAAGGACACAGTCAATAGAAAATACACTTTTCCCATGAGAAGTAAGCTATGTGTTGTAGGATCCTATATTTACTATGTTATATGTTCCTATGATTGATTGACTTTTCTTTTCTCTTTAACATACCAAAGTAAACTTTCTTTTTACTTATGTTGAAACTGCTATGACTATGCCAGCCATTCAAGAGATTAATTAATTTTATTTAGTAGATAATGTCACTTATATTATTTAAAAAGGAAATATACAGGTAAAAAATGATCTAGTCATTTAAAAATTGACTTAAAAGTTTTCTACAAGTGATCCCTTGTAAAAAAAATTAATATTCTGTATATGTAATTAATGTTGGAAAATAATTAGTTATTCCATAACTGGCTATTTCCCAAAATAACTGCACAGAGATCTTTTGATATTTCAAAGCTTAGGCCTTAGCTGGGCACACTTTGAAAGAGCTCATCTAAGTTAACCTGGATACCTAGCTCCATCTAGCCAAAAGGCTAGCTATACCTTCAAGGCCTGTAGTCATATCTTCTGATGAAAGGCCTTACCTTTTCTTCTTACACAGTTCCTTTCTCCTTCCAGAACATCCACCTATATCTCTCTACTGCCCAATCACAAGCTTTAGCCTTTTATTGACCAATTAACTGTGGAGCAAGGTTTGCACAACCAAACCTGGTGTACAAGAGATTTCAAACCTCTTGAGGAAACCAGATCTAGGGGTACAGAATTTAGCATTTGAATAAAAAGCAGCACCAGACCAACCCCAACACTTCCTATGCAGCAGTTCCATGGAATAAAAGGCTTAGAAATTAGCTAGACAGCATCATAGGACCTGCACAGGCCGAGGTCACATGAAGTTTGAGACCTTACAAGGAGAAGCAGACACAAAGCCCATTCCATAAGCCAAAAGATATCTCTAATTGACAACCACTTGTCAAAGAAAAATTAGTTTTCTCCAATAAAGTCCTACCAACATACAAACCATATTTAAGGAATGATACCACACCCAACAGTTTTAAATGGAAAATATAAAGCAAACTCAATAGTATTTTGAAGGTTTGGTTTTATTTTGTTTTGATTTTTACCTTATAATAATTTTTATGTATGCAAATATGTGTGTGTTTGTGTGTATGTGTCTGGGTGTGTCTGTGTCTGTGTGAGGCTGTATGTGTTTTTTATACATTTTCTTCAGTATTTTTTCCATTTTTGTTTTGTTCGTTTTGTCTTAATTTTGTCTGTAGGTTTTTGCTTGTATGTTTGTTTTTGGTCTTTAATTGTCTCTATGCTTTCTAATGAGAAGAAAAAACGTGTAGATTTCAGTGAGCAGGGAAGTGGGGAGGATAGGAGAAATCTGTTTGTGTGTATTTGAACCATAATCAGAATATATCTTATAGAAAAAAATATAAAAATGCAAGGAAAATGGACCTTCTCTCCCTCACAAAAATAATCTTGCTACTCAAAAAGCATCTGGATTTGCACTTCCCTGGGAAAAGCAGCCAGAACACCTGTTACTCTTTCTCAAGTTCTGGATGGTGGTCCTCAGAGCAGAGCCTGGCTTTAAGTAGATGGGACAGGTTAGAATCTTGCACCTAAAGAAATTAGCTCCTCCATTTATGACTGTTAAATTTGAATTGTTGGAACAAAGAGAGGGTAGTTATTTTAATGTGAGAGTTGTGGTTACATATAGGACAGACCAAGAGATAAAAGACTTAACAATGCATCCACTATCATTGTTTAAGACTGAGAACAAGCCAGTAGCATAACAAGGGGCCACAAATCCATGAAGAAACGAGTTAGAAGCATCAGTATACTCAATATTGGTCACAGAAGCACTCAGCCATGGCAAGCTCACAGGAATCTCTCAGCACTGGAAATGGAATTAATTTTACAGAATATAAATGATTGTGTTTACAAGGTAGTTATGACATACATAAACATGCATATATCACAAGCAGTAGTAACTTCAGAACGTCTACAGCCAAGTGTGTGCATGTAAATCACATTCAAAAGAAACTCTCAACAAGTCTTTCTCAAATAAATTATTTATTTTCACCTTTTTTCACCAGTAATGTGTGTAATCTTTAATAACAATTTTTAGTTACATCAATATTTCCACATTATTATTATTATTATTATTATTATTATTATTATTATTATATGCAAGGTTTGAGCACTGTGGCCTAGGCTGGCCTGAAATTCACTGAGTAGCAGTCTTCCTTAGCTTTGGCCATGAATTTTACTGACGTAACCTAGAATCAAATGAAAAGGAAGTCTGAATTGAAGGATTACTTCTCTTAGGATTTGAGAGGGCTTTATCAAAGCAAGTAAAATAAAACTAGTTCAGTAGTATCCCAGGCTGGCCCCAAACTCATAGCAATTCTCCTACCTCAGCATGTCAGATGTTGGAGTAACAAACATAAGGAACCATACTATGTGTCTAAAACTTATTAAAAAAAAAAAATGCTGGCAAAGCTTTGCACGACTCTGACTTATAAAAGCCCAAGTTCAAGCTCTCCAACTTTTAGAATGTGTTTTCTGCATAAGAAGAATGCCTAAATTGGGAGAAATAAATGCATGTGCTAATATGATAGGAAAATCAGAATTTTTATATTTATATCATCAGAATAAAAGCCTCTTATTTTCTTAATTCTGTAATGAGTAACATGGAGTGATTATACAATTCTGGTGCAATTTTGGATTATATAAACTTCCAGCCCCCCAACCCCCATACACAAGCAGTTTTAAGGGGGCTTGTATGTCTCTCAGCTTCCAACCAATATCATTGCTGTCTTATGGGTATATGCTGATGTAATATTTGTGAGTGATTCAGGTCTTGCTAATGACCTTTAACATCACACTGATACCGGGGACATCCAAGTCACAAGTGTATTTTTTTTCTCATTTATCACCACAGCAACCTTTTGAGTCAGAAGCTAATGCACTGCAATGCCTTCATATGGTATTGCATATTTGGATACTCATAAGTGAAGACAATATTTCTGGGGCAGGAGGGCATCTGGTAGGAATGCCCTGCTGACTTCCTTTCTGTTTGCCCCTTTGATACTGCTCTACTCTCTGTACTCAAAGAGGGCATGTGTCAGCTCCATCTAGTACGTATCCTCTTCTAGGGTCAAAGGGTGGCTGTATCACAAGCATGTGGAAATACAGGGGAGTATATGACATATCGCTGTGATATTACTAAAGTTGAGATGGATTTTTATAAGTTGAAAGAATTTTCCATATTTTTACATAGCTGAGTTAAAAGTTTCAAATTTCATCATATTGCAATATAATAACTAAGCTGTATTTAAGCCTCCTTCTATGCTAAGCAATGAGGTGGTATTTTGCACAGTTGAAGTTACATAATGCTTGTAGCAACCTTATGTGCTAGCCAAGTAATTACCATATACCACAGAACTAGGAACCACGAACCAAGAGCTTAAGTTAAATATCTTGTCAAAGCTGCAAGATTTAAAATCCAGGTCTGTCTAACCCCATGTACATGCTTTAACTACTTTATTACTATGGTACAGCTCATAAGTTATAGTGCCTGATTTTATTCACATTGCAAGCTCTTAGTTTGGCCTGTTTTTAAATTTCTTCTTATTTTAATCCATCTGATTCATAAAAATATAAATGTTTTTATGTTAATTAGGTTTTGGTTAACATTCAGTACATGTACATACTGGGCAATTTTATATCAGTTTAAACATACTTGTATCTTTGAGGATTTTTCACTAATTTCTGATGAAACTTCTCATAGTTTTTGAGTGACAATCTAAGCCAATTTTCTAATCATACCAAACATTAATTAATCATTTGAAATAAAAACTTACAATTGGAGTATCCATTTATTTGCATGGCAGGAATGTGAAAGCTGTGGAGCATATGTAGAAGTCAGTGACAACTGTCAGGAGCTAGTTCTCCTCTCTTTCTGTGTGGATCTCAAGATCAAACTCATGTCAGCCTTTGTGGGAAGTGACTTCACCTCTTGAGCCATCTTTCTTGTGCTCTTCATTTAAATGAGCTATGCGTTATCAGTTTAAGGACATACATAGAATAAGTGGAACAGAATGCTGTTACATTAGTCACATATTCATATGTGGGGTTTTGGTGGGGTTACATATAAACTTCTTTTATCATAGCAATATGAATATTTTAAAATAGTGTATTCCAGAGTCATTCTCATGGCCAGTAATAACTGTGTGAGCTTATTTTAAACCATAAGATATAAACTAAATAGTTGTGTAGGATTTTGTGATGGCTCTTTAGAAGAAACCACTTTAATCTGAATGTATCTTTTGTGACATTTGCATCCCATCTTAACCTATTGTGAGAAAATGAAAAAGATTCACCTGTATTTGAGAACATTTGTGACAGGTTGGGGTTGTGGGTGACTCCACCAAATCTGAGTGTTTAAGAGCCTGACTGCCTAACTTTGGTATCTTTATAAGATTAAAACAAAGTTTTAGCCTGGCAGTGGTGGCACAAGCCTTTTATCCCAGCACTTGGGAGGCAGAGGCAGGCATATTTCTGAGTTTGAGGCCAGCCTGGTCTACAGAGTGAGTTCCAGGACAGCCAGGGCTACACAGAGGAACCCTGTCTCGAAAAACCAAAAAAAAAAAAAACAAAACAAAAAAAACCAAAACAAAAAAAAAACCCAAAACAAAACCCAAAAAACCCACAAACAAACAAAAACAAAGTTTTAACTCATTTAAGAAATCTAAGGGTTCGAAAAACCAAAATAAATAAATAAATAAATAAATAAATAAATAGAAATCTAAAGGTAATCTTACCAGCAACTGGATGCAGCTTCAGCTTCCACTTGATATAATTTGTAAAATTAAAGCCCTAGAAAAACTCTTTGATCTTAAATAATTTTGATTCACATGACTTATTTCATATCCTCATAGAAGGAAATTGAAGTATATGGCAAAATATTTCCTTTCATTGTTGAAGGAAAACATTTTCTCCCCAGAATAAAGGTATATTTTATTTCTCAATTAAAACAGTAAAAATGACTTTAGGCATAAAGTACGCACCATGAGAGTAAACTGGTTCAAGTACATCAATATTACAATTATATACTCAACTTGAATAATTCCAAAGTTAATTTTTAAGACAGATTAGTTTGTGTGTGATGGTAGAGATTGAATATAGGTTATAGTTTGAATATACTTTCAGGGTGTAGCTGGTATATACTTTTAGAGAAATTCTTAAGTAACTGTATATCACTCACAAGCAAACAAACCAATACTGAACGTTGGTGTTATTCATAAAATTTTAAGATGAAGTATGGTGGGCAGGTGTGATTGTTCAGAAAGAGTTTACCACTCAAGCCTCGGCATCTGAGGTTGATCATTGGAACCCAGGTATAAAATCAATGGATGGAAGCAATATGTATTAGTAATCCTACTTCGAAATGGGAGTTGGAGGCAGGGCAATAGCCATTAAACTCATGGGTTGACTATGCTGGAGTACTCAGGTTGATGAAAACAGAAGAGGTGACCTATCAACAAGGTGGAAGGTGAGAACAAACATCTCACAGTTGTTCTCTCACTTTCATAAATACACTGCGGCAAGTGTAGACCTGCACTACACACATGCATGCATGCACCACACTTAAGCATGCATGCAAGTACACATGCACTCATGCACGCACCCATGTGCGTTCTCTCTCTCTCTTTCTCTCTCTTTCTCTCTCTTTCTCTCTAACATACACACACACACACACAGTATCTCCCTCTTACAAACATACTATCTCCTTTTTGAAAAAAGGATTTTCCAGTTTGCTGATCAAAAATAAAATTGAAATGGCAAAAAATGAACCTACCCCCAAAATTAGCCATAATTTCCTTCCATTACTGTATTTTATATTACTTGTAAAGATAAAATGTAGCTGACCTTTGTCAACATTCACCATTTCAATGAAAACTATTCTACATCTTGTGCAAAAAAGAGTTAAGAAGTGATCTTATTTCATTGAGTTGAATTCTGCAAAAGGGATATACGGTTTTCCGCTGCCCAGGAGTCTGCTTCTGCCTTTCCGTTATATGTAAAGACAACTGATTCAAGTGTTGATTTTGGAGAGTGAACTTTCTAAATCTAATTCTTATAAAGGAGCCTTAGACAAATGCAATGATTGTGGGAGATATGTCTGTATTGTGGCTAAGCAGGTTTAGGGGAATTAGAAATAATCACATAAGACAGGAACTGCATTAGAAAAAGTGAGTGCTGCCTATTCTCATGTGGTACACACTTGCAAGGTGCAATACTGTGAACTCCTCAAGGACTTCCTCCCATCTGGTTTGCTTGTAGTCTGATTATTTTTGATCCTTATTACTATCAAAGAACTTGATGTTTATCAACACTGATGTTTCAGAAGGTAACCCCCTATGGGCATCCAATTACTTTCTTCTGCATCCAGCTAGTGGGGAAAGGAAATTGATTGACAGATGGCTCTGGAGTGCAATCCTTTGGGCCCAGCGGGGTGCATCCAGATTGATTCAATGTTGAGACTTCTAAGAATCTTCCAAATACACCCTAAGGAGCCCTAATTGAACTCTAGGGGTCTGTGCTTAATCCACTTTCAACTCACCATGACTCCAGTCCTGAAGAAACCTCTGTAGGCCCAGTCAGAGCTTCTAGCAACAAAAATGAAGTTACAGTGGCTAAAGCTGATCGTCCTATGGCATCAGTATATCCATCCTAGGTAGGCTAAACCTTTTAGGTGATAAGGACTGCTTCTCCCTCTGCCTATAGTTTCTCTTATTCCGAATCTATTTGTACTGCTATAACAAAGTGTCCCAAACTGGATCCTTCATAAGCACAATAAAAGTATTTTCCACAGTCCAGAAGGTTACAAAGATCAAGATCAAAACACCTATACACTTCAAATCAGCCACAGCGAAAACTTAGGAAGAAAACGGCACTCTGCCAGGAATGCCCTTGTTTCAGTTTCTTCTTAAGAATGTGTTTTTGCACATCCCCTGGATCTAAGTTTAAACCCATTGGCAGAAAGCCCTTTCATAGGCTGCTGCAAATCTCTGTGGGTTTCTGAGTGTTTTGAGAAATTATTCTTTTAGGATGTTCACTCAGTGTTTTATTCTAAGTATTTGCTTATTTATGGCAGGGTACTTAAAGACAACCAATGGCTATTTTTTACCTTGAATCTCACTTTCCATACTTATCAAGTGTTCAGGATATATAATTTGAAGGAAAGCATCCTGGCTTAAATCCTTAACCTCACTGTGTCTGCTGCCTTCTGAATAGAGAGTTAATGAGAAATGATCCTTAGAGAAAATTATCATGAGGGAGTTGAGAGGATTTACGTTTTGAAATACAGTTTAAAGCTCTGTATTAGAAATAATTATTGTTGATATCTAATACTATGGCTTGCTTTATTGAAATTCTGTACAATGAATAGATTGATATTAGGAAGTGGGTTTCAATTGTCAGCTATCTGTCTTGATAGTCTTTATAGAATACAGTTGGTCTTAAAATTACTGGAAAGGTTAGAAAACCTTCCTGTGTCCCATGTCTAGACAGCACGGACATACAAGTCTTGTCATAGCGTAATATAAGAATTTCTCAATCCAGCTACATTTTAGTTTTGAAAGAGTCCTAAGAGGGAAATTAGCCTATGGCCAATTTGCTGGAAGCCCAGAGGTTCTTGGATCATGCTGATACATCTTTATCTGCTCGTTAGGATGATGGCTTGAAATTTGGTTTACTTGAGTTATGCTTTTTACTCTAGAAGTTACTACACATTACTAGGCCAGCCTCTGAAGCGTATGCAGATGAATGATAGCCATCCACATGCATACATGTCTGTGTGGTTCTATATTTGATTAACTTTATAGTTGTTATATTCTGATAAGTTGTTATATTCTGTTTTCTTTTAGAAAACTTCAAAGACTATGTATGCCATTTAGTAGTGAAATCAGCACGTTGAAAACCTCCTCTTGCTGTGATATAAATAAAACTAAATTTTGTCTTTTGTTTTAAATTTAAACATTCATTTAATGCCTAGAACAGTACTTAACCCCAGATGAGACTGACGAGGAATCAAAAATTCTCTACTCATATGCTCATTCTAACTCTGTTTCTTTCAGGTCACAGATTAGAATATGATAATTCAGGATTCTCAGCACAATAAGGTATCATTTATCTACATCATACATATCTTACTGCTAAAAAGTAGAAAGAGAAAGGATGAATTAAAGCCAAAAGGAAACAGAACTTTGATAAGGGCAGGGTAAAAGGAGAGGAATGAGAGGTATTTTTCCTTCATTTTTATTGAAAAACACAAAAAGACTTTTTTCATCCTTTTTAAAATTAAATTATCTTATTTATATTCTAGATGTTGCTTCACTTCCCTGTCCCCCATCCCAGAGTATTTCCCCTGATTCCCCCTCCCCTTTGCCTCTGAGAGGTGCTCTACCACCTCCAAACTATGAACTAACCATCTCAACTTCCCCACTCCCAATATCGCCCTTCCCTGGGGCATCAAGTCTCTATAGGATTAGACACATCCTCTCCCTCTGAGGACAGACAAGTCGGTCCTCTGCTACATATGTATTGGGAGCCATGGACCAGCCCATCTATGCTCTTTGGTTGGTGGCTTAGTCTCTGGGAGCTCTGAGGGGTCCAGGTTAGTTGATAATGTTGGTCTTCCTATGGGGTTGCCATCCTCTTTAGTTCCTTCAATCCTTCCTTTAATACTTCTGTAGGGGCTCCCTGACCTCAGTTCAATGGTTGGTGTAAGTATCTGCATCTATCTCAGTCATCTGCTGGTATAGCATCTCAGAGGACAGCCATGCTAGCTAGGCTCCTCCCTGCAAGCAAAATATGGCATCAGTAAAAGTGTCATGGTTTGGAGCACACAGATGGGATGGATTGCAAGTTGGGCCAGTCACTGGATGGCTGTTACATCAATCTCTGCTACATTTTTGTTCCTTGATTTCTTTCAGACAGGAACAATTCTGGGTCAAAAACTGTGAAGGTAGGTGAGTGACCTCATCCCTCCAAAGGGGACTCTGTCTATCTACTGGAGGTGGTTTCCTCAGTTCCACCTCCCCACTGTTGGGCATTTCAACCAAGGTCAACCCACTGATTCCTGGGAGCCTCTCACATCCCTGGTCTCTGGAACTTTCTAGAGGTTCCTCTTTCACCCACCCCCCCAAAAGCTTCATATTTCTGTTCATTCTCCTGGCTCTCTGTGCTTCTCTCCTGACTGCCCCCACATACCTGATTCTGCACCCCTTTCTGCATCCCACTCTGCTCTCCCAACCAGGTTCCTCATTTCCTCTGCCTCCATGGATTAGTTTGTTCTCCCTTCTATGTGGGATTGAAATATTCCGGTTTGGGCCTTCTATGTGTAGTATAGGATGCATAATTAGTAAAAATCTTTTCCAATTCTATTGGCTCCCATTTTTCACAATTTAAACTCTCTTCACTGTGTGTAGTAAATAACATGTGTGCTAATAAATGTAAAATTCTTCTTTTGAGACACACATTAAATTTGACATGGATCAGTGGCCTAGTGAGTGAGTATGGGTTTGTCACCTTGCATAGTCTGGCTTTCTCATTGTTTAATGCTAAAAAATGAATACAGCATGATAAGCAATATGATATATAGGTTCTGTTGATTGGGCCATAAATTGTCTTTGTAAGGCTCTATAAACATTGATTTGTTGAAAAACTCTCTTTTCAGAATTAAATTGGTATTTATATCATGTGCTGTTATTACTGCACAAGAATTTTAAAAAAATATTTTATTGTCTATTTATAATAGAGGCATATTGTTGCTACATTTGAATGTGTTTTCTTTCTAGAAAAATATTTAAAATGAACAAATTAGGTCAGAGCAAGCCAGTGATGGGAACAGTGTAAAAGAACAAAATCTAGTTTTGAATAAAGAATTAAGCATCTGACAGAAGCATACTCAAAATATTCACCAAAGTAAAACCATGCTGGCCACCATCGAGACAAAACCTGGGGGACACTCTTACATATGTGGTAGCATAGAACAGATCATATGATATTAATCTCACTGAAGAATCAATAACTCTAAGGTGTGAGAAATTTTCATGGTCTTGCCAGGTAACTCATTCTGTGTATGAGCTACCATGCTACTTTTACTTGGTGAGCATGAATACACAAAGGGTTGTGCATAATTCACATTGAGGAGTGGGGATAGTAGTTTATTCTGCAACTTTGTTTTCTTAATAAAACATAGTGTCCTCTGAGTTTCAGTTTCAAGGACCTATATGATTAAAATATTTACAGTGTTGTTGTAGGTAAAACTACATGATAAAGGCCATTGGCAAGTAGGAGGAAAGAAATAACCTTCAGGGTAAGGGGCATACTTCTGGAAATTGACACTTGTTCTCCTTTCTATGTAGCCTCAGCTACGCTTTTGGTTTGAAAATAGTTTTAACATTGAATAAACAGATATCAGGTGAAATTTGTCATCAGAAAAAAGGCAAGTTTTATGTTAACTTCTATCTTTTGAAAATATTGAGAATATTTTCTCCGCAAATGTGTTTTGGTTTTCTTTGTAGTACCTCTGTGATAATCTCTTGAGCAGCATGAAAAGGGGATTCTCAGTTTGCCTTTTTGTTTGTGAAGATCATTCCAACTTGGGAAAGATATTGATGTGGATTTATTGGTATTTCCATCCATTTAATTGTTTTCCATTTGGATGTATTTCATTTTAATATTTCTTTTCTTACCTTTGACATATTACTCCTGAGGGTCCTTATTCAATATATCACAAGCTCACTCAACATACTTCTGTGAAAAAGTTGAATAGCTCTGTGACTACTTGATGTTTGTTAATGAAGCCATGCATTACTATAAAAGAACATAGGATTTTTGTCTTTTACATATTTTCTGTGTATCTCTTTCTGACACAAAAAAAGAAAGAAGAAAATGATCAGAATTTATGGATTTTAGAATTCTAGTTCCAAGCCATATTGTAATTTATACTTGCATACATCTTTATTGTATTTTATGGATCCATAGACTACCAATTCTGTGTGGTGTTGGGTAATTGAGAGGAGAAACACTCTCAATTTTTCAACATTATTACACTTCTTCAATATTTGAAGAAGCCAGAGTGAGTTACCCTAATAAAATACTGCCTTATTTGCCTTGTTAGCAATAATAATAATGATGATGATGATGATGATGATGATGATGATGATAATAATAATAATAATAATAATAATAATAATAATAATAATAAATGCAGGTACACCTAGTAGCTGACAACAAGCCCATGAACAAAAACACTGATTTAAAATTTTAACATGGTACTAGGAGTTTCTCTTGTACTAATTACTATGAAATTTATGTCTTTAAAAAATAGAAAAAATTATACCATTTTTTTAAAATCAACCTCAGTTAGTGCTGATAATACAATTTTGAAATTTATCCTTTGAGTAAACTAAGAAGAATGAGCTTGCATTTTGTCATCTATATTATTGTAACTCTCTAGAATCATGAGTGGTGTATAGTTAAAGTTAGAAGAAGTCACTTCAGCTCTAATACAGTGTGGAAGAAAAAAACGCACAGTTTTCATTACTCTGCTATATTGTGAATTACCTGAACTGGAACTAAGAGTAATTTAAAGGTATTTAATTGTAAAGATATCCAAAGTGACTTTGGGTACTGAGAAATAATACATATTTAAATAATTTAAATAATTTAAATAATTTTTATAATTCTGAGTTAAAATCTACTACTAATTAATAGCAGTATGCCCTTTGAACTTTTAAAATTAAAATTAATCAGGAAGTATACTAACATTGGATTTCCTAGCCCTTGTAACTTTTCATTTATATTTTCTTAGTATGAATAAGTCAAGACAATCGCAACACTTTTAAACTTATTTGTGGTACATATATTGAATATGATAAATATTAAATGCTTAGACATTAAGAATGAAATATTTTATAAATAGTTCTCATTACATATATATAGAAAAATGAAACTTAGAAGAGATTGTAGTATGTTTTAGCTATTGTTTTCAATATCTAAAGTACATTTTGCAAAGTATTTATTGTGTGTCATTAATTCTTAGTATTGTTCCTGTATTATTTCATACATAAACCTGAATGATACCTGTTAAATTAACTTTGCAGACATGATCTATAAGGCTCAGCTATTGGAAAAATCATTGATGTAAAGTCATTATGTAGTAAATACCATGTTTAGGTTTCAAATCAAGTTATATTTAAACACAATATCAAGCATTCTCCTGTAAGGCTGACATAGTGACAAAATCTTCATATCACCAATGGAAAGCTCAGGTCATACAAGTGTATAGGCACATTTGACAATTTCATTATTTAAAACTAGTGCTTGTATGTGAAAAGGACATGTGTGATTCTCAGAAATAAAGAATATCACAGGAAATATTTTAGGATAATTAATCTATATAATATAGGAACTCAAACACAGAATGCATATTCTGAGTATTTTGAAAACAAATAATTTCTAGTTTTTGCTTATGTTAAGATAATAGTTTTATTTTTTGCCAATATAATGCTGTTTTACTCCATAATGCAACTTAAAAACAGTTATGATGTAACCTCCAGTAGGTTTTTATTATTCAGGATTGTTTTAAATATTATGGATTCCTTCCTGTTTTTATAGGAAGCTGATTGTTTTTTCAAGATATATGAAGATTTGCATTTAAATTGTGATTGAGCTTGCACTGAATTTGTAGATTACTTTTAGTAGGATGGCCCACTGTTTACTTTAATAATTCTACAGATTCATGAGAATGGGAGATGTTTCCACCTTCTGATATCTTCTCTGTTTCCTTTCTTCAATACTTTGAAGGGTTTGTTTTTGTTTGTTTGTTTTGCTTTATTTCATTTTATCTTTGTTTAAACATTCTTATTAACTACACATCCAACAGAGGGCTAATAGCCAAAATACATACAGAACTAAAAAAAATTGAGATATGGATCTAGACAGAGAATTCTCAAAAGAGGAAACCCAAATAGGGGAGAAACAAATAAAGAAATGTTCAATATATTGAATCATCATGGGTTTCCAAATCAAAAGTCCTTTGAGATTTCATCTTATGCCAGTCAGAATGAATAAGGTCAGTAAAACAAATGACAGCTCATGCTGGCAAGGGTGTAGAGTTAGCAGAGTTTACAGTACCTTTGCTGCTGGGAGTGTATACTTGTGCAAGCCACTATGAAAGTCAGTGTGGTACAGAGTAGCCAGAAATTGGAAACCACCTAGATGCCCCTTAAAAAAAAAGTAAATGCATGAAAAAAATGTGGCTTATGCAGCATTACATCTATTAAAAATGAAATCCTGAAATTCAGAAGTAAATGGATGGAACTAGAAAAATCATCCTGAGTGAAGTGACATAGATCCAGAAAGACAAATATGGTAGGTACTTGTTTATATGTAGATATTAGCTGTAACTTCAGTGGCAAGCAAGTGCGATGTGAAGTTTTCTATCAACTTGACACAAGCTAGAGTTTCTTATAGAAGTAAAACTTAGTTGAATAATGCCTCCAGGACTGATGGAGCTGAATGGGTTTCCAACCCCATACAAGAAAACAATATCAATCAACCAGACCTCCCAGAGCTCTCAGGGACTAAGCCACCAAACAAGGAATACACATGGAAGGACCCATGGCTCCAGCTGCATATGAAGCAGAGGGCGGCCTTGTCAGGCATCAATGGGAGGAGAAGCCCTTGGTCCTGTAAAGGCTCGATGTATGATGCCTCAGTGTAGGGGAATTCACGGGTGGGGAGGATGGAGGGGGTGGGTGGGAGAACACCCTTATAGAAGCAAGGGGAGGGGGATGGGATAGGGGATTCAGGGGTTGGGACCAGGAAAGGGGATAACATTTGAAATGTAAATAATGAAAAAAAAAAAGTAAAGATGTAGGGCATTTTCTTAGTTATTGATGGACGATGGTCCAGTCCAATGTGGGTTCTATAAGAAATCAGACTGAGTATATCATGATGTTCAAGTCAGTAAATAGCACCCCTCTAGTCCTCTGCATCAGCTTCTTCCTCCAGCTTTCTGCCATGTTTGAGTTCCTGGCCTGAGTTCCTTAGATGATGATATGGAAGTGTATGCTTCCTGTTCAAGTTGCTTTTGTCATGGTGATTCATTATAGTAATACTAACTCTAACTAAGACTTCAATATACAAATTGTAGAACATAGAAGTTAAGTATAGAGTAAGTAACTAGTATGGGACAGATAGATATTCCTATGAAAGGTAAATAGAGTAGATAATTATGGATTATGGAGGGATAAAACTATAATGGGAGGATTAAGTTGAGATGGGGTAAGAAGGGGGTGAGAGAAGGAATAGGGGAGACGTCTATAATGAAGAGCCATATGTATACAAAGAATCAACAAAACCAGGAGCTGGGTCTTAAAATCAACAAGATAGATAAACACTTAGCCAGACTAACCAGAAGTCACAGCAACAGTGTCTAAATTAACAAAATCAGAAATGAAAAGGGAAATATAACAACGGAATGTGGGGAAATTAAAAAAAAATATCATTAGATCCTAGTACAAAAGACTATACTCAACAAAATTGAAAAATCTAGATGAAATGGACAAGTTTCTAGACAGTTACCAAATTCCAAATTTAAGTCAGGATCAGATAAACCATCTAAACAATCCCATAACCCCTAAAGAAATAGAAGCAATCATTAAAAGTCTCCCAACTAAAAAAACCCAGGACAAGATAGGTTCAGTGCAGAATTCTCAGACCTTCAAAGAAGACCTAATACCAATACTCGTTCAAATGATTCCACAAAATAGAAACGGAAGGAACACTACCCAATTCATTCTATACACTGATACTAAAACCTCACAAAGACCCAACAAAGAAAGAAAACTTCAGACCAATTTCCCTTGTGAATATCAATGCAAAAACTACTCAGTAAAATTCTTGGAAACCGAATCTAAGAACACATCAAAACGATCATTCACCATGATCAAATAGGCTTCATCCCAGGGATGCAGGGATGGTTCAATACCCATCCATTTGTGTTTGACACAAATGTGACACAAAAACACATCCTATTTGTGTTTGACAAAATTCAACATCCCTTCATGATAAAAGTCTTGGAAAGATCAGGAATTCAAGGCCCATACCTAAACATAGTAAAAGCAATATACAGCGAACCAGTAGCCAACATCAAACTAAATGGAGAGAAACTCAAAGCAATCACACTAAAATCAGGGACTAGGCAAGGCTGCCCTCTCTCTCCCTATCTATTCAATATAATACTTGAAGTTCTAGCTAGAGCAATTAAACAACAAAACTAGGACAAAGGGATACGAATTGGAAAGGAAGAAATAAAAATATCTCTATTTGCAGATGATATGATCATATACTTAAGTGGTCCAAAAAACTCCACCAGAGAGTTGCTACAGCTGATAAACAACATCAGCAAAGTGGCCAAATATAAAATTAACTCAAACAAATCAGTAGCCTTCCTATACTCGAAGGATAAACAGGCAGAGCAAGAAATTACGGAAATGATACCCCTCACAATTGTCACAAACAATATAAAGTATCATGGTATAACTCTAATCAAACAAGTGAAAGATCTATATGACAAGAAATTCAAATCTCTGTAGAAAGAAAGCAAAGAAGACCTCAGAAGACGGAAAGATCTTCCATGCTCAAGGATTGGCAGGATTAATATAGTAAAAATGGCCATCCTGCTGAAAGCGATCTACTGATTCAATGCTATTCCCATCAAAATTCCAACTCAATTCTTCAAAGACTTAGAAAGATCAATTCTCAAATTTATTTGAATAACAAAAATCCCAGGATAACAAAAACTATTCTCAACTCTAAAAGAACTTCTGGAGGAATCAGCATCCCTGATCTCAAGCTATACTACAGAGCAGTAATGATAAAAACTTCATGATATTGGTACTGTGAGAGGAAGGTAGATCAATGGAATAGACTTGAAGACCCAGAAATGAATCCATACACTTAAGTTCATTTGATCTTTGACAAAGGAGCTAAAACCATCCAATGGAAAAAAGACAGCATTTTCAACAAATGGTGCTGGTTCAACTTGAGGTCAACATGTATAAGAATGCAAATTGAGCAGTTCCTATCTCCTTGTACAAAGCTCAAGTCCAAGTGGATCAAGGACCTCCACTTAAAATCAGATACCTGAATCTAATAGAAGAGAAAATGGGGAAAAGTCTTGAACACATGGGCACAGGCGAAAAGTTCCTGAACAGAACCCCAGTAGCTTATGCTCTAAGATCAAGAATCAACAAATGGAACCTCATGAAATTGCAAACTTTTGTAAGGTAAAGGACACAGTCAATAAGACAAAATGGCAACCAACAGATTGGGAAAAGATCATTACCAATCCTATATCTGATAGAGGGCTAATATCCAATATATACAAAATACTCAAGAAGTTAGACTCCAGAGAACCAAATAACCCTTATCAAAAAATGGGAAACAGAGCTAAACAGAGAATTCTGAACTGAGGAAACTCGAAGGGCTGAGAAGCACCTGAAGAAATGTTCAACATCCTTAGTCATCAGGGAAATGCAAATCAAAACAACCCTGAGATTCCATCTCACAGGAGTCAGAATGGCTAATATCAAAATCTCAGGTGACAGCAGATGCTGGCAAGGATGTGGAGAAAGAGGAACACTCCTCCATTGCTGGTGGGATTGTAAGCTGTTACAACCACTCTGGAAATCAGTTTGGCAGACCCTCAGAAAAATGTATATTATAGTACCTGAGAACCCAGCTATACCTCTCCTGGGCATATACCCAGAAGATTTTCCAAAGTGTAATAAGGAAACCACTATGTTCATGGAAGCTGTATTTATAATAACCAGAACCTGGAAACAACCCAAATGTCCCTCAACAGAGGAATGGATTCAGAAAATGGGGTACTTTTACACAATGGAATACTACTCAGCTATTAAAAACAATGACTTCATGAAATTCGCAGGCAACTGGATGGAACTTGAAAATATCTTCGCGAGTGAGGTAACTCAGTCACAAAACAATGAACGTAGTATGCATTCACTCATAAGTTGATATTAACCCAAAAGTTAGGAATACCCAAGATTTAATTCACAGCAATGGTTGGACTGATCGTGGAGTCCCAAATGGAGGAGTTGGACAAGGGACTGAAGGAGCTGAGGAAGTTTGCAGCTCCATGGAGTGAGCAAGAGTGACAACTGTCCTGACCCCCACCCGTTGCTCTTGTGACTGGACCACCAACCATAGAACATACATGAAGGGAAGCATGGTGCTGGCCACATTTGTGTCAGCAGAGGGCCTTGTTCTCCATCATTGGGAGGAGAGGCCCTTGGGCTTGAGGATGTTAGATGCCCCAATATAGTGGAATGCCAGGGAAGGAAGACAGGAGTGGGTGGGTGGGTGAAAGCCCTAGAGGCAGGGGAGGGGGATGTTATAGGGGGGTTTCAAAGGAGAGCCCTGGAAAAGGGAGAGCATTTGAAATATAAATAAAGTATCAAATAAAACCCGTATGAAAAGAATCCTAATGCATTAAAATAGAAGCGTACACAAACACATGCACACACATAAACACAGACACACACACACACACACACACACACACAAGTATGAAAGTGATCTAAATGAAATTGCCAAATACTGGGGAGGCTGAGTCTCAATTGGACATCTCTTTTCACCAAATAATCCTTCCAATACTCACACTTCTTTACATCCTATGGACTTGTTGTCCAAAAGGTTCTAATGAGAATCACCAACAACCATGCTGTTGTCAAATCTATAGAATAGCTTACCATAAAAACACTGCTACTGATGAGAACTGTGGGGCAGTTGGTCTGTGGCAGGCAGTCTGGCATCCGGAGCACAGGCTGAAAACTCTAGGAGACCTGGCAGAGTAATTCACAAGGGACCCGAAAACGTTTTTGCCAAAGCTCACAGAAGACCTTTTGGCTCCAGCCATGGTCACATATCACGCCCATGTAGAGGCATGGCCACACAGCCCCTAGCCGTCCCCATGTTAGTGAGACACCTAGAGGCTTAGTCACGCCCCTTTCCAGTTACTATAATTGCCCAGTCTCTCTGGGAGTGGTGGGAGGTACAGTTCCATCCATGCCACTTTCCACAGGATGAAAATAAATGTCTTAGAATTATGGACTGTCTCTTCATCTGGACCCACTGTGGGAAGCGAGGGATTCGGCCCTCCATTAATGAGCCAATGCTAATCTCTCACCACCGGGGGAATCCCATTGCTCCTAGATTGTACCCATTCACCCAAACCTAAGCAGCTAGCCCTGCGCCCCAAGCAGCAGAGACCTGGTTCCAGCAGGAACCCCAGCTGTGCTGTGGCTAACCCATCTGTGGCACCCTGCTGCGAATTCGGTGCCCCAGGCTAGAGAACCCACAGAGACTGGTGCCTGGAGTTCCCTGGGAATGGCCCCTTCTCTCACCCACGGGCAGGGCCCTCAGAGACTTCACACAGCCCCTCCCCCCAACCTGACCATCGGACTGTGGGGGAAGATGGGCGGTCGCTTTCCAAGTGTCTGCTGTCCCACCCAGAACCACAGCGCCCCGGGACAGACAGGTAGAGCTTCTTTCCACAATGCTGGGCTTGTTCCCAACAGAGAACCCTTACACAACCCATTGAGCATGGCAAAATCGAGCTGCTTTGTACAAAGAACCTTCTATTCTACATACTAGCCTTTTTGGTACAGGTCTGTGTACTACCAAAGGGGAAACGTAAATATCAATCCAGCTGTAAAACCTTGACTCTACAATGATGTTTTGCCTGCAAGATATGTTATTGCAACAGTAGCATACTGTTTGTGAGAGTTAGCAACCAAAATTTGATTTAGCTGAAGTCCCACTCCACGGGATGGAAGCCATAATGGACACTGCTTGGGTGACCAAGAACCTGAAACTAGATAGCCATGGACCTAAGGGAAAATAGTGTACTACTGATTTAACTAAAGGAACAAAGCAGTCAAATGACTTGTAATGACATTCGGCTACACTCATAGATGGAGGGCCTTGCTCAGCTTTTATCAGAGACATTCCATACTGCAGTAGATGGATACAAACACCAAGATTCACAGTCAGAAAGAGCTGTGAGTTTCTGTATTATAAAGAGAGTGTGATCACCCAGTTTTATACAGGATGCCTCCCTCAAACAATCTCCGCTCAGGGATGAGGAAACTCCTCAGGAATGGAGACAGTAATAGTACAAAGTCAGAGGAAATGGAGGACATCAAGACTACAAGAAATCAACAGGATCAGTGCACATGTGAACTCATGGAGCCTGAAGCAGCATATCGAATATCTAATATGTTCTCTCTCTCTCTCTCTCTCTCTCTCTCTCTCTCTCTCTCTCTCAATATATATATATATATATTACACTCTCCTTGTACCCTACTGGTCCTTTGATACCTATTATAGTTTCTAGTTTAGTGTTTAGTGTTTTTTTTTTTTTCTTTTATTTATGGGTTGCCTGACTATGTGAAAAGTCTGTTTGTTTCTTGTGCCTTCTCTTGGGTGCCGTCTTTCCATTTTCTTTTTATATTTTATTGTCCAAATCTGGTGCATTAGCTTTTGTTTTACCTTGTTATATATCATTATCATCACTAGAAACCTATTAGTTTTCTAATTAGAGACAGACAAGGTAAAGAACAGGATATGAGGCAAGGTTAGCAGGAGCTAGGCAGACGAGAGTAGAAACTGCAATCAAAATACATTATATGAAAAAATTTTTGAACAAAATGGCAAAAAGAGAATAGCTCTCTATTCAATACCCTATAATATATGGATAAGATCAAATGATTATTTGTCTTGGAATAACTACAAACTATTAATGCAACATTGTTTTAGAAATTAGGAAAATAAGAACTGTCAAATTTTAAATTAAATTCTAAGAAAATATGCTATTTGGGGAGACCCTTTGTACTTATCATTTCTTGCAAATATATAATCAGAACTAGATTTCTTTATGTGCCTTTGTACATTTATATCATTGTGCTTTGCTCATATTTGACCTTACTCATCCTTCTTTGTCCCTTGAACCTTCTCTCTGGTCTCCAATTCCTAAAAAGTCTTTGATTTATTTTCACCAAATATATACATATTTGTATATTTATTCTCAATGTCATATGGGAGAAAACCATGTATGCATGTTCCTACATACCCCGGTACAGTGTTTTATTTTGTAAACTATGTAGAAATAACTTGAGACCAGCAAAGACTATAAAATATAATTTTATAATAATCGTAAAAGGACAATATACTTAAGGACAGTGGAATACTGCAGTGAATTTTTTATGGTAATCTTTCTCTTTTCGTATTCTGTGCTTAAGTACACTGGCCATTGTTCTTTAGTATGCAAAGATGTTTTAGTCTTACTTTAAAGTTATAACTTACATTAAAGTGCTTATATTTGAATAGGATCTACTAAATGTATTTAAATTAATTCTTACACTTCATACCCATGATGATCTTATAAAGCAAGCTAATTGTGTCTTGTTATTTTTGTACTGAGGTTTAGCATACTCCATTAAAAAATAAAGAATAGTATACATAGATTTAAAGATACAACTAACTATAATTTAGTTACCTTTAAATTATTTAACTTTCTATCTTTTTGTACAATTTTTCTCTTATCAAATGTGATATTCCCTGGTCTTTAAGATTCTCTATCTTTTACTGACTACCCCTAACCTTTAGCCACATATTCATCCCTTAATTCTCTATGGATTTCCTAACTTGTTTTATTGCCCAAAGTAACTTCTTTACTTGAAAAAAAATCTTACTCAACTGAAATGATTCATATCATGTTCTTCCACCAGAATTTGTCACTTACTCATTTATTCTGTTCACATTTGAAAATCTGATTTATTTCCATGTATCTAAAATGACATATATTTTTTTTTCTAACACTGCTCCAGAGAAAAATAAAATGCCTAGTAGCATCAGTAAAAAAAATTGTTCCTATGGAGATATTTTTAGATTCATTACTGATTTTGGGTCTTATATTGTGGTGTTCTGTTAAGCTTTTGTTCTACCTAAATATATCTAAAGGATATGAGAATATTCACTTTAATTTTTACTGTCAACTGGACATGACCAAGAGTAACCTGAGAAGCAAGAGTCACAAGTGAACAATTGCCTTGACCAGACAGACCTATGTCATATCTGTCTAGAATGGTTTTGAGTATGATTGATATGACAGGGCACATCCCACTGTGTGTGGTACTGTCTCTAGCAAGATATTCTTGCGTAGTATAAGAAAATGGTCTGAGCAATCCAATAAGCATATCCCTCCATGGTTTTGTCATCAGGTTCCTTCCTTGAGTTCCTGTCCCGACTTTCTTCAGTGATGGACTGTTAACTGAAAGTATAAGCTGAACTAAACCACTTTCTCCCCAAGTTACTTTGCTCATGCTATGTGTCACAGCAACTGAAAGCAAACTAGGCTAAGGAGTAAGGGATCAAGATGCTTTCTCTTCTTTGCATCTCCAGTGCCAAGGATAAAACTCAGCAGACAATATTATTTAAGGTTTTGGAAAAAATACTTAAAATTTTCTATGCAATATCTAAAAACCAATGGAGTAAAAAGTAATAGTTTGATATTTCTGAGTCCTATATTTTCTGCTGTACAGAATAGGCTCCCACAGAAATCAATTAGAAATTATAGTTATTACATTAATTTGTATCATAGTGTTTTTAGAGTACAATGGATGAAAATCTCCAATTAATTTTGAACATCCTACTTAAAGCTAAATATCAGTAGGCTTATAAATAGAATTGTTGTTTATTTTATTTGCTAATATGGCTACAAATTGAGGCAGTAGTTAACACATGTAGTTTATTACATAGTCCCAGAAAGACATCAGACTCTCCATTTTTAGCCTTACGAAACTAGATATAAAAATGTGGGTCAACAAGAACAAATCTTTGGTGCTTTCTAGGAATAAAATCTTAACATAGCCCTTAACAACATTTCCAAAAAAATAATAATACACATCTTTACATTTGAATTTGATTATAAATAGATCAGGATAAGGAAAATAATAAAATAGGTTTTAAGTCGAACTCTCACTATATAGCACTGACTAGCTTGGAATATGACACATAGACAAGGTTGACCTTGAAGTCATAATCTTCCTCCCTTCGTCTTCCAAGGCCTAGAGTACTAGTTGTACCACTTGGCTGTGTTTCATGTTGACTTTTTAATATAAATAAACAAGGCTTCAAATGTTTGTTTTATTTATTTATATAAATATGTAATGATATTTTAATTTTAATTTAAAATTATATTTATATATCTGGATGTGAGTGTATACCTGTAAGTACTGGGGCAGCTGAAGACAAGAAGAAGGCATTAGATATCTGGAGATAAAGTTATAGGCAATGGTGAGCAGTCTGACATAGATGCTGAGACCAAACTTGTAACCTCTGAATGCACAGCATGTATGCTTGATTGCTGAGTCATCTGTCTAGCACTTCCAAACAATATTGTGACTTTTAGACTAACAAAAGAAAGGTATGCTAATCAATTATATATATAACTCAGGAAAACAACTCAGGAAAAGTTAAGGATAATAATTTCAAATAGAGAAACAAAATTCTAATCACAGAAGAGGTGACATGTTTGCTATCTACAAGGTAGATTAATTTTAAATTACAGTTTCTTTACTTGTGAGTTGTTGAATTTATTTAGTGAATATTAAATAATTGTTCAGGATTATTAGATAGATTTGCTCATCCCCAGTTAGCACTTACCTACTTCACTGTAGGAACTTAGCACTGTGTTAAGGTTAATTCATAGAAATGCTCTCACCTCTCAGCTCAAAATCCCTAACAGTTACTCCTAAACTTCTGCTCCGCTGAAGATTAACCATTTTACATAAAATATTCCCCACAGATGTTTCATTAGTAAATGTGAAAGAGCTCATGAAGGTATCAGAGACAAGAGAGGTAAGAGAAAAAGGAAACTCATATAGACAATCAGGGTATGGAAAAGAATATATGTACCCATATTACATAAAATATTTCAGCACAGAATTAGGTCTTTGGTTTCTAATTTCAGTTTGGCTCCCGAAACATAATATTACTCAGTACAATCAAATTTTTGTCCTGATATGTTTCTTTTGTTTTCTTATTTTTATATTTTTTACTTTATATGACAATGCTTTTATATAATCTATAATTATCTTTTCTAACACTATTAATCTCATTTTCCAGAGTAAAAATAGGAAAAAATGCTTCTTCTTTGGTTAAACTAACTCTCTCTCTCTCTCTCTCTTTCTCAAATAGAGTCTTTCTTTATACAATATACCCCAACTACTTACATTTTTCTCTCATTCCACTCCTCCCAGCCCCTTACCATCTCTCCTCCTCCCCCAGATCCACTCTCTTTCCCTCTCCCTTAAGAAAAGAACAAGTTTCCAAGAGACAACTACTCAATAAAACAAAACAAAATACCAAGAAGACTAGGCAAGAACTCTCACATGAAAGCTGGGCAAGGAAACCCAACAGGAAGAAAACAGGCCCAGGAGCAAGCAAAAAAAAAAAAGTCAGAGAAACATCTGCACCAATAGTTAAACTTCCCACAAATCAACAAGCTAACTTCCATGACATATACATAGAGTTCCTGGGATAGACACATGCATCCTCTGGGCTTGCTACTTCAGTCACTCTGAGCCTATATGTGCCTGGCATAGTTGATTCAGTGGTCCATATTCTCCTGGGGTCCTCCATTCTTTCTGACTCCTACAATGTCTCCTCACTCTCTTCTAAGGGATTTTTCTAGCTCTGAGGGGAGGGGTCCAATGAAACATCAAAATTAGACTGACTTGTCATAATTTCTTGCTGTGGGTCTATGGATCTGCTACTGAAGTAAGCCTCTTTCTTAATATCAGATGTTTTACAAAGGTTACATAAATGGACAAATATAATCTTAATGATTAAATGAAGGAAAAGGAACAGAATAAAAATTGTGGATGAAGTTTAACCTTAAAACACAGTAAATTAAAGTACTTTAACATAAGCCAGAACTTATGGTATCCATGATCGGATTATTTGACATGATTTAACTTTTTAGAGACTAAGATTATAATCTATGCATATCTGGCAGTTGGAAGGGGAACATTGCTGAGGGTGAACTCCAGAACTTGCTAGGCATGCATTCAACTTTTAAGCTATACCTTCAAGTCACAAGCCTAATTCTCATTGATAGAACTCTTTTGGTTGTTTTGCTTGATATTTAATGATTTTGCAATAAAATCATAGATCCTTCTAGTTTGTGGAAGTAGACTGGAAATAGCTTTTATAGAATATTAATTACTATATACTAAGATGATTAGATAAGTAATTCTAATTACTGCATACTAATATGATTAGATAAATAAATTCTGCTTTGAATTTAAAGCAAGATGAATACTAAATTGAGTTCAGCATTATTTCAGTAATTAAAATTTATAGATTTTAGTCTTTACCTGTATGTGTATACATGTGTATATGTATCCCCACATAAACATGTACCACACATACACACACACACACACACACACACACACACACGTGCGCGACAGACAGACAGACAGAAAGAGAGACAGGAGTGAAAGAGAGAGAGAATTCTGTTTTTCACTTTACTTAATATTGCTTTGAATCATTCTTTACCTCCATAATTTGATTTTGATTAAAAATTATTAAAAACTCTTCCTTCCATATGGTATGTTTACTGGTGTGATGAAATGCCATTATTTTCATATGCAAATTTGTGCTGACAATAATTCATGAACTCGAGCAGAGTAAAGGGCAATAGGAATAGTGGTTTGACATTCTCAGCTCACTTCCCACTACTATTGAGGTGAAAGCAATTTCTGTACAACAGGTATCTATACTGCATTGGCATTATTGTTATCAGTGCAGTTTGGGTCACGTACTTAAGAAAGGGCTATTTAAAAATACTGTAATGATTGACTAGCTAGAGGTCACAGCATCTGACATATAAAGTATCTCGTGGGGAAAAGATGCTTAAGTAGCTGCAGGTATCTGTCCCTTGCCTCACTGTGAGTAATTCTGAGAATGACAAGATGAAGACAGGATGGGTCAGGGGGAAATCTCTAACAGGGGAACAGTCAGAGAGACATAGTTTCACTAGAGCTGAAGAGTTTGAAAATGTATATAATAGACTTCATACTGACTCCAGCTTTTAATACTGTTTCTGAAATACAGAATACATCTAAGAGAGTGAATGTTGTATCTTACAAATAGAGGCCTGCTGCTCCAGCCAGTCACCATTTCTTACATGTCTCTTTTCATGCTTACTTTTGCTTTTCATTATGACTTTGTAACTGTTTCACAGAAGAGGAATTCTGCATTAAGGGTGAGAAAACTAGGGCATCTTCACCATTGATGTAATTACTGTGAAGGTTAATGTTCAATATAAACATTTGAAAAATAATTATACATAATAAACTAGTATATCAAAAAAGATTAAAAATGTAGCCCCAAAGTATTATTCTATGTTAAACTTATGGAAATTTTGGGATTGAGCTTTTATTTCCTACAGATATATTGTCAATGTTTTCTGTAGATAAATTTGCAGAATGCAGGTATGAATATGGCTTTTATTTTAATTTGTTGTAGCATCTCTTAAATGTAATTACACTTAAATGTAATTAATTGTGAGATAATATTTTATAGAAAAAACTAATTACTGTATTTTTATAATATTAACCATTTTAAAGATTAACCCTATCAAAAAATGGGGAACAGAGCTAAACAGAGAATTCTCAACTGAGGAAACTCAAATGTCTGAGAAGTACCTAAAGAAATGCTCAACATCTTTAGTCATCAGGGAATGCAAATCAAAACAACCCTGAGATTCCACCTCATACGAGTCAGAATGGCTAAGATCAAAAACTCAGGTAACAGCAGATGTTGGTGTGGATGTGGAGAAAGAGGAATACTCTTCCATTGCTGGTGGGAATGCAAGCTGATACAACCTCTCTAGAAATCAGTTTGGCGGACTCTCAGAAAAATGAACATAATACTACCTGAGGACCCAGCTATTCCACTCCTGGGCATATACCCAGAAGATGCTCCAACATGTAATAAAGACATGCTCCACTATGTTCATAGCAGCCATATTTATAATAACCAGAAACTGGAAACAACCCAGATGACCCTCCACAGAGGAATGGATACAGAAAATGTGGTACATTTACACAGTGGAATACTACTCAGCTAATAAAAAAATGACTTCATGAAATTCTTAGGCAAATGGATGCAACTTGAAATTATCATCCTGAGTGAGGAAACTCAGTCACAAAAGAATGAACATGGTATGTACTCACTGATAAGTGGTTATTAGCCCAAAAGTTGGAAATACCCAAGAGTCACTTCACAACAACCGTAGGGCTGAGTGTGAAGTCCCAGATGGAGGACTTGGAGAAGGGACTGAAGGAGCTGAGGGAGTTGGCAGCCCCAGGTAGGGAGCAACAGTGGCAACTGGCCTGACCCCTCGGTACTCCTAGAGACTGATCCAACAACGAAAGCATACACATGGAGGGACCCATGGTGCTGGCCACATATGAAGCACAGGAGGGTCTTGGTAGACATCAGGGGTAGCAGAGGCCTTTGGACCTGTGGGTGTTAGATCCCCCAGTACAAGAGAATCCCAAGGAGGGAAGACGAGAGTGAACAGGTGGGTGGGTGGGGGAATACTCTCATAGAGGCAGGGGATGGGGGAGGGAATGGGGAGGTTCCAAAGGGGAGATCTGTAAAGGGGGAACCATTTGAAATATAAAGTATGAAAAAAAAAAGATTAAACCATGGCTTTAAATCTATACAAAGTTTCAGTTGAGAATCAAATATTTTAATCATTATTTTCCAAAATTGCACTGTATTTAAAATATCCTCAAGCTAGCCTCTTTGCATTGGACAACCATTGAGGGGCTCATCCCTTTGAAAGACTAATTCGTCTTCCAGAAATTGTTAGTTTCCTGAATTTTTTGTCAAGGTGTGGAATCTCTCGAAAAGTTTTCCTTCTGCATTAACAATGTCCATTGATATTTCTATTATTATAGTTTTGTTTATGTTGCCATATCTAGGAAAGACTGATTTACATCCTAGGTCCTGCTCTTCCAGTTCTTATAAGCTTTCCATGCTACCTTCCACAATGTTGTCTGGGCCTTAGATGCAGCGCAGACTCAGTCAGATGTATTTATGTATAATGTGAATACACATATACATATGTATGCATGTATGTATGTAACAAAAATGATCAAAAAATAAGAGGTTATCCACTTGCAGAGGGATATTATAAGGGGTTTGGGGGTGGGGTATCTGAGAAACGCTAGAAGGAGATTTATTTTAACCAGGACAAAAAAAAAAAAAAAAAAAGAAAGAAAGAAAAATCCAAACCTTTAGAAATGCTTATTATTACAAAGAAACAATAGGAAATTGGAGTGAATTGTAAGTAATGGCAGCTACTACATTTTGAAAAATATCAAGTACATTTCACTAAAAAGGTTGCACATTAAGTATTATTTTCCAAGTTTTCTCTTAGTAAGCTACATTTGCTTGTTTGTTCAATTATTTATTCATGTATGTATTCATGGAAACATTAGTTGTAGACCTGGTTAAGGAGAAAATCCTACCCGTAAAGATGTTTTGCATCTTATAATCCTACTTCTAGATTTTCTTAGCCAAGTAAACAGATCAATCAGAAAAGCAGCAGACACATTATTTTATTTATTAATGTGTTTATTCACTTTATATGTTAATTGCCCCCTTCCTTTCCTCCCAGTGTCACTCTCCCATCTCCCCTTCTACCAGTTCATACCCCCCTTCTCTAGCCTTGATCCTTGGGTACCCACCTACCTTGGCGCATCAAGTCTCACCAGGACTAAACACATCCTCTCCCATTTAAATCAGAGAAGGCAGCCCAGTTATGGGAAAGATCAAAAGGCAGAAAAATCTTAGTCCAAGACCACCCTCTCTCCAATTGTTAGGAACCCACATGAAGACCATATGTGTAGTGTACCAAGGTCCAATCCATGCCTGCTCTTTGGTGGGTAGTTCAGTCTCTGTGAGTCCCCATGGGTCCAGGATAGTTGGCCCTGTAGGTTACTGTGACCCCTCAAGCTCCCTTAATTCTTCTCTTGATTCTTCCACAAGGCTCCCTGAGCTGTACCATCCACAAGGTCACTAGTTGATTTATGTTCTCAGCAGCTTTGTTTGTAACAGCCAGAAATTGGAAACAACCTAGATGCCTCACAACTGAAGAATGGATAAAGAAATTGTTGTATATCTATACCATGGAATACTATTTAGCTATTAAAAACAAAGACATCATGAATTTTGCAGGCAAATGGATGGAACTTGAGATAGTCATCCTGATTGAGATAATCCTGACCCAAAAGGATATCACTTAATAAGTGGATGTTAGTCATAAAGCACAGGATACCCACACTACACTCTACAGACCCAAAGAAGCTAAACAAGAAGGAAAACACAAGTGAGGATGCTTGGATCTCACAATGAAAAGGCACCTGTCTGGTAACCAGAAAATGAGTCTTGGCTAAAAGCCTGGGCATGCTGCCAGGCTGGTCTAAAGTTTTTAACCTTTAGCAGCATGCAAAATCTCTGTGTAGCGTAAATCTTCCAGTTCTTCCATTGCCAATAGCATCCCAAACGAAGACTAGCTGTAAGATAAAAGTTGGTCTTAAATATAAAAATCTAAAACTCAAAGCATTACCTATAGCCCCAGATCCCTGATGATCTGATCATCTTCAAGACTTCATTTCCTATCTGCTCATCTCCCTCACTGGCCAAATACCAACTTCATTTGCTTCTCTGTGCTCCCTATAACCAGTGTTCATTTTCCCATATTAAAGCACACAGACACTGCTTCTTTTAGGGAGAAGAGACCATTCTTGTACTTCTATGAGACCTCTCGAACTTCTTTCTATCTCTCTAAAAATGTCTTTGTAGACTTCACTACCTAGTTCTCACAGCTTGCCTATGAGTCATTGTAATCACAGTAACTCCTGAAAGGTACAATCATTTATTTTTGAAATTAAAATATATTTATATAATTCCTTTTTCTCATTTCATCCCTATCATCCCTTCCACATTCGTCGAGTCCTTGCTTTATCTCAAATTCATTGCCTTTTCTCTCTTTTTCATTAATTTTTGGCATTATTAGTGTTGGTGTTAGTGTATGTGTGTTCCTATTACATGAATCCAATCTTCTCAGTATATATAGAGCTACTGGTATAATATAATTTCATGCTGGGTACTTGACATTAGATAATTAATTGGTGGGCTTCTTTATTTTATTTTTAACATTATCTTTTCTATTAATTGATGAAAGGAGAGACTTCATTAGTATTCTGTAAGAGAGCACTGTGAACTCAAGCTATACACTGATACACTGCTGCTTTCTCTAATTTACATAACACTGAATTTAGTTTTTCTTCCTTGACCAGAGTCCACAAATAGTTCTTCAGTATAATTAACCCATGTAGAATTTGTATACAAATTCAATCAGATTATGTCAAGAATATTTGTGAGCTTAAAAAATGTTTTAAGTTTTTAAAGAATAGCTAGAGAAGATATTTCTACATTGTATAACCTAAATAGGATTGTGGAACTCAAGGGCTTAGGAAGAAAGCAAGCAGCTGAAATGAACCAAAACCACAACAGTAAGAAAGTTCTATTTTAATGTTCTAAACTACTTCCTAAATACAACGCGGATAATTCGATTCAGTTATCTCTAGATTTTTTTAAAAAAATTATTAGTGTTAATAGCCAGAACCCTATTGTTTAGTCACTTCCTCAAAGTCCTTATTTGGAAGGTCTGTTTTATTGTTTAGTTATGTATACATGTGTATATGTATGGGAGTATGTGACTGTGAATACAGGTGCACACAGAAGCCATGAGAAGACAACAGATGCCTTGCAACTGGAGTCTTGGTGGGGGGGACCTAGCCAACATTGGTACTGGGAAACAAATTCAAGTCTTCTGCATGCGCAATATATACTATTAGCCACAGAATAATCTTCCAATATGCTCAAAGCATCACTCCTTGCAAACATTGGTTGAAAATGAGAAGGAAAGATGTGCTATATTTTGGAATTTTTCTTGTAACCATGAGTGGATGAGATGCAGATAAAATCATTCTTAATATTTCTGAGAAAGCCTTTGGAAGAGGTCTTATTCCAGCTAGCAAATGATCTATTTCCCTTGGCTTATTCCTTAGTTCCACCTCTTTGACTCTCAGAATGCCATTTGAGTTGTCAAAGAAGACCTTGGGACAATAAGTGGATCATAAACACAAAATTTTGTGTAGTAGGAAGAGAGAAAACTCAGAATGAGTTTCTATAGAGCAAGTTCCTCTTCTTCTTCATGACTGATAAGAGATAACCAATATAGTGATCTTAAAAATTATCACTTACAGCAAAAGAATCTTCCAAGTAAAGGAATTGACAACTTTTCATTCTTATATCTATTTTGGAATATGGTGGCATGGGCTAGTTACCATTGGATTGCTCTAAAGAATTGCCCAGGCTCAGCACATGTGCAGGAGCTATATGCTTAGATGGATGATGGGTGCTCATTCCCTGCTCCAGGTAGCTATTTCCTCACATTCTTCTTCCACATACTTGCCTAGTAGCTACTAATGTTTGGTCATTCACTAATATTTTTTCTGTGGTCAAATTTATATAATGTAATTGAATTTTACTAAAGCTAGTGTTGTAAAATAATTTACAATATTTCTTTTCCATGTGAAAAGATGACATTTAGTGGATTTTCCCCATGGAAACCAAACTGCCTACTTCTTTGATATAGTGATATAAACCTATCAGAAGAGACACCTATTTGAAATATTTGGGATTATCTCAATTATCTAGCTTTCTCCACATTTTGTATTATTTGTAATAAATAGCAGTTGTTTTGTTAGAGTTACGTATGCCATGTTGCTCCTTTAACAATATGTGAGTCTTTGACCTCACTTTGAAGTATTTTGCATATTTTGTTAATGCAGTTTTAATATCAGTAAATATGGACTCAAAACTATTAGTATGTAAATATACACCATTAAAATAAACTAAAAAGATATTTTCTCCAGCCAAATTGCAATAAAATCAAATAGAATAGTAGGTCAATTGTAGCATACATTACATAGGTAAATCATTTTGAGCTCATTGGGCATCAGTCTTGGGACCCTAGCTTATTTGTTTCAAAGTGTTCTCCAAAACTCCTTGCCTCAAGATGTAATAGAACCCCTAGGCTTGTGATAGGGTAGGGGAGATCAGGAAAACAAGCCCAAGAATAAAAGTATTATGTCCTTGAGAACAACTTGAAGGTAAACTCCTGCTCCCCAAAGTTACTATTGATTCTGTGATCTAAACAAACAAAGGACAGACAAAAACAAACAAACTTGGCAGTGGGAGCAGGAAGTTCAAAGCTCAGGCATGACAAGATTATCTAAGAAGAAAATGTATAATTGGTAACTCCAGTGGATGGCCTTACCTTGCCAGTTGAAATATACTGGATATTTGTAGACCTCTAATTTGTTTATGTTACCTTCATTTACTCTCTCGTTTGAGCTATTTAATCTTCTCTGAGAGATGCTGTGAGCACTCAATGTACTATGTATTTTATCTGAAACATATATCTAGTTAAAGATAATTTCACCTTTGCTTGTTGTACAATTATAAAATCATTTGTTCATAACCAAAACCATAACTATCATAAATCCTTCCTGGGATATTTTAGAACATGTATTCTTGAGTATATGTGGATTGGACGTAGTCAAGTACGATAACATACCAGAAAATTATTGATGGCCAAAGTACATTCATTTTAATTAATCATCTGGAACATACAAAGAAATTGGTTTATATACCTACCTCATGTCATTCATTTTAACTCTTTCCATCCTTTACTTTCCCCACTCATCTATCTTGTTCTTTTTCATTATTATTATTATTATTATTATTATTATTATTATTATTATTATTTTAGTTTTTAGAGACAGGGTTTCTCTGTGTAGCCCTGGCTGTCCTGGAACTCACTCTGTAGACCAGGGTGGCCTCGAACTCAGAAATCCACCTGCCTCTGCCTCTCAAGTGCTGGGATTAAAGGAGTGCGCCACCACTGCCCGGCTTCCTTCCCATTCTTTAGATGTCTTCCTACACTGTTATAGTCATTTATTTTTTTTTTTTTTTGCTTTTATGTTCTATTTTATATACTATATATTGTATAATGTATAATCCAGATTTCAAATATCTAGAAAATGTGAAAATTGTCTTTCTGAATCTGGCTTATTTCTCTTAACCTAATGACCTCTCTCTCTCTCTCTCTCTCTCTCTCTCTCTCTCTCTCTTTCTCTCTCTCTCTCTCTCATCTCCATACATATATATAAAGGCTTTATGGTCAACACCTGGCTCCTGTTTGTCTCTAATTTCTGTGTGTCTGAATGAATGGGTGTGCCCCTCAAGGCTTACATGTTGAGAGCCTCTGATTCCAATCTCTGTTCCAATTTGATCTGGGTCACCAGCTCTCTGATCAGCAAGACCTGACTCCTGATTGTCTCCAACTCCCCTGTAACAAAATAGATGGTTGTTCCAAGTAGGAGTGGGGAGCTGGTCAAAGCCCATTCCTCCCTTTGCTTTGTTTGGATCTTGGTCACAGACTCTCTCAGCATCATCACCTGACTGTGCTTTGTCTACAATTTCACTGCATGTGAATGGGTAGTTGTGTTCCTCAGGGCTGGCATGGCCACCACTCATTCTTCTTACTGGTCTGCTATGGTTTGGGTCACAGAGACCCTCAGAAGAGTGGGAAGAATCATCTGGCTGGAATGTCAGTGATTCCACTTTATACTCCTGTTCCTGGGTCACAGGCTGTCTGGTGACTTTTGGTGGGACATCTACATTATTCACTAGGTTCTGGAGGAGAACATTTAAGAGTGATTGTACTTCAACTGCTATACTGTAGATGAGATTTTCTCTAACCATTACCTCTTGTGTCTGCTCAGTAACTGGTAGGGGGCTTTCATTCCTCAAATCCCCTTGCCCCTTGTATTTTGTGCTGATGTTTGCATATTGTGCAACATTCCTTATGTTCATCAAGGATCTTTTAGAAGGAGCCTTTCTTTTTCCTGCTATATTAAGGGAGGACTGACTCTCAGTCTTGCCTGTATCCTTGAGCTGGGTGGAGCTCAGGATAGAAGGCATAATTCTCCCAAGCCTTTCTCCCTGGCTTGTGTCTTCAGATTTCAAAATACTGGGGCTCTCCTCAGGGGGATTAAATGCATTGTGATTATTTGCTTTGATCTTATCCTTGTGGACTCTGAACTTCTGAGTCTCCACAGTTGTTGCACTCAAACAGGGAAGTCCTGAGGTGACATCCTCAGACTGCTTCCAGGATGCATGCTTGGCCATTCCTGGGCTGGTATTTGGTTGCAGGATGCCTCTCCCACTTCCTCGGACAGTCCTGCTCTGCTGGGGTTTTTCCTGGTGTCTCAGCTGTTGATCTGGATGGGACCTTGAGGGCCCATGGCTGGCAGCAGCTGGAGGAGGGGCTCTTTGGGTCTCCTGAACCTCTGGAGGTGAGTGTTCAAACAAGATTTTCCAAACTGGCAGATGATACAGTTTCTACTCTTGTCCCTCCTGGATCTTGGTGATGCAATTTTTCCAGGATCATGGCAGCCTTGGAATAGTATTCAGCCTTGGAATCACAAGGTTATCTTTTTCTGCCTTTCACAAAATGTTGCATGATGTTTGATTGCAGCTTCATTTTAGTCTTTGGATCAAGGAAGGAAAGGTCCTTGGCGGTGTTTATAGAGAGCTGTTCATCCGTCCTCAGTGGAGGGTTCCTGAGTTCCAGACTCTTCTCAGGGGTGCTGCTTGAAGTGCAAGGCAGGTCTTTGACCCTAATACTGAGGTCCTTCTTGATGGTGTTAGGTATGCCATACTTTGCTATGGCCTTCTTTAAAAGCATCCCAGAGGGCATGGACCCCAGCATCTGGCTGCACTTGTAGCTTTTGGAGTTGAAGATGGAGGGCTGGGCAGGCTGGTTGAGTTCAGGCTGGTTTTTGCAATAACCATCACCATTTGGTTGGAAGTCTCCCTGAAGCTATGGCACTTCATTAGATGGGTGGAATCTGACATGGGTTCCTTGTTCTCCTACATTAATTGCCTTCTCTTCATGCTGTGGCTCCTCATGATGGTGTGCCATTTGATAATGCTCAGGAAGGATGGAGATTGACCTGACAGCTTTAATAGGCAGGGTGCCCCTGGACAAGTTGTCGGTGGACTAGCTAATGGCTGCCTGACATTTTTGGATATTACACCCTGCAATATCTTTCCAATTTAGTCTGTGTTGCCAGGGCTCATTTACAGTTGGAAGGGATACCTGTATCCCTATCTCATTGTTGGGATATGCTTTTCTACAGGTCCTACGCTTTATAAAAGAAGGTTTTTGGTTTGGTATAGAGCTTGGGAGGTTTTCTAGTTCCTGGACCCCTGCTACACCTACCAAGTTTGGAGTCACAAGTTGTTGGGGCAATGGCTGGTCCTGGCAAAACTGTGGAGGTTCTTTAGCCAAAGATAAAGCTTGAATGGGGTCACTTGTTTCACTAAACCTCACAGTTTTACGCCCTCCCGAGGATTTCTTAGAGACTCAGTCAGTAGCCACAACTGACTCAGAGATCACAGAGGATATGCCCCATAAAATTTGGTTAAATTTCTGCTGTATAAGAACCTCTAAGATCTTGAGGTAAGAAAACATCTGAGGGAGGGAAAGCTGATTCAGTTTCTCCTTAGAGTAACAAAAGGGTTGGGGAGAGGAGTCAAGTAAAGGATGCTAGATGGGCCTTTCTACAGGTTGTGATGCATTCTGGGTATCCTGTGAATTTTTTGGACTGTTTCTGCAAACTTTTACAATAGTAGTTTTCTTCCTGGCCTTGCTCTGCCCCTTCTTCACTACCTGCCAGTTAGAAGCAAAACAAATGAGTTGGGGTTCCTTCTTTTCTCTGATAAACAAGCTGCCGGTTCTCTGTGGTCATGGATGTCATGAAATCCACATTTCCTAGAGCACTCTCTCTTTTCCATCTTTGACTCATTCATACTGTACATAAACACATTTCCTTTTGGCCTTTTTGGGAAAACAGAAGAATGGTCTGTCTATGTCACTCTTACCATGGATATCTTCAGTTAGGGTTCCTCAGACAGGATTCCTCAGACAGGATCCTACCCATGAGTGAGATCTGTAGCTGCCTGGGGACCATCAGATCCTCAGCGCACAGGAGACCCAATCCCTGATCTGAGGCCCTTGGACTCATCACTTGCTTCACATCAGCTTAACATAAACAAAAGCAAGTGCCTGAGCAGAGGACAGATGACCTCAGAGCTTGTCCTGTGTGCCCACCAACCTAGACTTACAGTCTGTCCGTGGAGCCACAGTCATCCTTAGTGATATCTCTGCCACCCTGTACATATGGTCAGAGAGCTTCAGGCAGACAGCTCAGGCCACCAGCACCTCTGTCCTGCCTGCAGACTGATGTGCTGCTATTCTTCCTGGAAATTTTCACTCACCTATCTCTAGCTAGACTTTAGGTTCTTCTTCCTTTCACCGTTCTCCACACCTTTTATTCCACCCTTTCAATCCCCTAACACTAGATAGGAAAGAAAAAAAGAATGGAGGGGAAAGGGGGAAATGTTATTGTTAGACTATTTTCTACTGGTTATGTGGGTTAGTTCCTTTAGGGCATGTTTAATTTTGACCTTCAGGATATCAATCTCTTCTTCTTCTTCTTCTTCTTCTTCTTCTTCTTCTTCTTCTTCTTC